>BQNB010000569.1:0-45000 GCA_026074375.1 Tanacetum coccineum | reverse complement strand
GAATAACAAGGCATAAACTTAAACATTGAATTTGCTTCCTTGATTTTTATGACTTTTATTACCCCGTTGAATTGCAAGTGAAGGGCACCCGAAAACCCAAATTTGGTGCAGGAAGCGGGTCGCAGGCAGCATACCCAGCCAGAGACCCGGACCTCGTGTTAAAGTCCATCACGATAAAAGTGGCCCCTGTTCAATCCTCCGGTTTGATTTTGGCAGAGAGACCCTGATTCCTCTCGGTGAGCATAGCAGCTCATTGGCCAACTACATTGGGTGCCTCGTTCGGGAGTTGCCGTTGCACCTACCCTTCCTGGCGTCAAGTGCCACGGAGCAGAAAAGGCGGGGGTCTTGGCTCGGATTGGGTAGTTTATTTCATTATCCTTTTATGTTTTAATTTGCATTATCATGTATCATTTATTTAATTGTGTATATTACTAAATTCATTATTATTTATATCATATAAATAAATAAACAAATTTAGATAAATATATAAATTATATCTCTAACTCTGTCTTTGTTGTATATGATTGCAGACCCAGTTTGACATGCTGTGCCCCCACAGGAATTCGATCGAATAAGCGCGCGCAGAAAGCAGATGCGGCGCATAGGGGGCGCGGCGGGCTCGGCAGAGCGGAGAGGGGCAGAGGAAGATCTACAGATGGCAAAGAAGGCTGCTCTTAAGGAAAGGCTTGGATTCCTGACTCACCGGACTTACGACTGGAGCGCATCAAACATACGTCCTTACGCGACATTTCCGAGGTCAATTGGGATGCGCAGATTGCGTTCTGGAATGATCCCAAGAACCGTGCCCGGGCTGCCCAAAATAAACAAAACCGGGCAAAAAGCAAGGTCGTATGCCGACAAGGATCCCGGTCTATTGCCGCCCTCCCGAAGTAATTGTGCATGTAAATTAACATCATAATTATTTTCATAATGTAATTAACGCTTTGGTGTTGTGATTGTCATTTTTAATTTGTTTCATCTTAAATTCGTGTGAAGTGCATATGGGTAGAGCTCAACTACTAGAGAGTACCCTGCTGATCCCATACCTCCCTCTTGACAACATACTGGTTTACGGCGTATTCTTGAACCCTGAGGACAAAGCTCTATATGTAAGTTTTGTTTTAAAACACGCACTTTAATGATTTGTCAAGAAATAATGTAGTACCCGACTAATATATTAACTTTTTGTTATTACATAGGAGGAGATGCTGAGGTAAACAGGGTCTCGGCTCCAACACCGAGATGGGTAAGCCCTACAACCGAGGATGAGATTATGGCCATTGTTCGCGGGGGCAAGCAGCGAGGGCACATTCCCGGTGTTGGTAGGGTTTTGCCAGGACAGCGCACGGTCATTCCAACCCTCCGCCTCCATGCACGCACTCCTCTGATGTCGTTAAGCCTCAAAAAAATGTGCTAACTGCGTAAGTGAACATGTTCAATAGAAGTTATTTAGGATGACGACAAGTTTTCCCCAAATGCTTAATCATCTTGAGATCTCAGCCTAGATAGGTGGTGGCAGCCGTGAGTGGCGGCGCGGGGATGATGATCCGGGAGATGATGAAGACGATAGTTAAGGAGTGTTTGGGTAAGTATATATATAGCTAATTTTGTGTCTTACGTACTGTGTTTTGGAACTTGTGTATCTTGGCGATACCTTATGTGAATATTTTGTTCCCCTCCCCGTACATTTAGAACTTGTTATCTTTGGTGAATATTGACTTGTATCGTGGGCGGATAATGCAAGTTTTGTGATTTCGTCACTCGTTTTGTTAGGCTATTGTGTTTATTCGATTTTAGAGCGTATTTAGCTTTATTATATCAAAATGCGGTTGATCGTATTGTATTATGGATACAGGTTGTAATGTCTTTTGGTAGATTAAATAGTGGTTTACTCCGGTTTGAGTATATGGTAAGAAATTGAGATTCCCGGAAAAAATCCGGATATACCTGGCTGTGCAGCATTTCCTAAAAAAAATATGCAGACGGGTATCCACGGCGAACTTGTCTGCCCGGGATAGATAAACAATAGAAAATATTATTGCAGTATCTTCCCTGCGACAAAAATGTCGCCCGGGAAAACAATACGTAAAAATAGTGGAGGTTTCCCGGGCGACATGACCGCCCGGTAAACTTACCACAACCGACAACAATTCTACTTATATTTTGAAAATTAAATTTATTTTAAAAACTTTCCCGTGCGACATGACCGCCCGGGATTTCTTACCAAAATAATTAATTATCTAAACATCAATTTTAATTATGAGTTTATAAACCGATTATCCCGGTTGACATGTCGCCCGGGAAAACTCTCCAGGGTGGCACGTACTTGCTTGACTAGAAAACGCACTGGGCCCCGGCGTTGTTGCCCGGGGTAAAGTCGCTCGGGAACGTACCCCTTCGAGCTTTTCCTTCCCCGCTCAACTTAGCCGGGGCG
The DNA here is from genome assembly GCA_026074375.1 of Tanacetum coccineum. NCBI lineage: Eukaryota > Viridiplantae > Streptophyta > Magnoliopsida > Asterales > Asteraceae > Tanacetum > Tanacetum coccineum. The sequence goes on along the minus strand of BQNB010000569.1, from coordinate 42,566 downwards.
ACATAGTCGCCCGGAAATGAATCCCCGAGCGACACAAGTCGCCCGGATAACCCCGGTTTTGTCGCTGGTGGAAAAGGGCAACTTTGTAGTGAAAGTAAACACAACCAAAAATGAAACCATTACACAAAAAATTGAACTCAAAAGTTTTCAATTCCATGTATTAGTCTTTTTCTTCTTTTCTGCTGTGTACATCTGTTTGTGAGAATGATATGAATGAATCAAGTTATATAGCCATTATGGCTTATACTTCAAATTGAATTTGACATTTCCCGTCCAATATGTAAAAAAGAGTTTCAAACTCAAATTGAATTTTTAACAGCCATGCGATTTGATGAATGTATGTATTTTTTTCCAAAAGATACATTTCCTAAATTATCTAGCCATGCGATATGATAGCCAATCCTTGTAGAGGAAGTTTTTTTGTAAGATTAAGCCATGCGTGTAGAGGATTGAATAAATATATCTATTCCTAGTATATAACATGCATAGTTGAGGTTTGTCCGTATTTTTTAAATACATTATAGACTTACCAGAACTTTTTAGACTTCAAGAATGATCATGGATGCAACATTTTCTAAAAATGGTTTCTGCTTTTAACCTTTCAAGATATCCAAGAGTTTTCAAGAATGGGTGGATATACTCCTTTATATGCAGAGAAAAGTTCCATGTAGAACACTGTCCTAATTAAATTACAAATCACTTCATCTTAACCATCCATTTTATTTCCATCTAATGGTTTAGATCAAATCTTATGTTAATTTAATTAAAAACTCACTTTCATCCTATTTTTTTAAAATTAAATATCTCACAAACCGTTAATCGTTACGCACAACGAAACATACCATCGCGACAAAGATTTAAATCATCTTACTAATAAATAAGAGTCACTCTTCTCTCACATGATAATAGCTTTCGAACATACTAATTTGTTCTTATAGTAGATCTCACCGACTAGGGAGATGTATTTAGCGTAGCTAGCGGACGTTGGGGGTAAAAAAACTTAAGGGGTGTTTGTTTCGGCTTATATGTGAGTTTATGATCTTATTTTGATTTCGGCTTATATGACATAAGCCTCAGTTTTCTGGCTTATATCGACACTTATGGGCTTATATAAGTTTATCATATCGTAATAAACTTATATAAACCCACAAGTCTTAAAATAAGCCAAAAAATAAGGCTTATGACATATAAGCTGAAATCAAATAAGCCCATAAGCTCACGTATAAGCTGAAACAAACACCCTCTTAAACTTAGTTTTCTGCCAAACTCATCCAACCCGAAAACTGAGTTGGTAGTTCGGTTCGGTTCTAGTAAATTAGGTTCGATTATTAGTTCGGATCGATTATTTTTAGTTTGGTTCGATTTAGATTTTCGGTTTATTCGGTTATTACGGTTTTTCTGCTCACCCCTACTTAAAATGCTTACTTTTGCAAAGTAGATGAGCTAAGTTGATGGGTCATAAAAGACAGACTTGGGCTTTAAAATGGCTCTTTCTTTGATTGTTAAAATTATTTATGAAAAATTTTAACCAAGTTATTTAGGGCCCGTTTGGTTTAAGGAGTTTCTTTGGGTTTTGGGTTAAAAGCTTGAAAAAAGATGTTTGGTTACATTTTTGGAATTTTTGTTTGGATTCTAAACCCAAATATAAGAGGTTGTGTAAAAGTTAAGGGTGTTGGGAGGATTTATGACAAATGTGGGCTCAAGTGAAATCTCATCTTTACTTTTATTTTATAATCCCTCATTATTAATATAAAATAAATTTTAATTCATATTTTAGTAAATAATATATTTTTAAATAATATTTTCTCGCTCCTACCTCAAATCTAAATCTAAATCTTAAACCAAATTTAAATCCAAATCCAAATCTTAATCCTAAACCCGCCTATAAACCAAACGGGCCCTTATTGTAGTTAGCATCAAATATTTTAAAACTTGGTTTTTTATAGGTTCTGTTTAGTCGCCGGTCAGCAGTTGAATTGGCGCGTCGAACCGTTTTTATACATATGTATATTTTTCGTATATTTAATATGTAGTGTTGCGTGATTGCATAATTGATCCGACTTCATTTTTTATATTCGATTGAACCGATAAAAAGATTAGACTCTATCTGGGCCCCCAAAAACAATTCAATCATGAATCGCGAATTATAACAGATAATATTTGTATTAAGTGATTTTTTACAAGTTAGTTTATAACATTAGTAAAGATGTGGCAAATCTTTGCCCCTTGAGTGGTAATTCCATTGAGCTTTTTTTTGAGCAATTTTTAACAAACTAGGGCACTTTCTGTTCTGCCCATAATACAATTATTATTTGATGACTCTTATGGGCATATTTAAAACGCTAAATAGACTACTAGGCGGATCTTTTTTATTTAATAGTTTTTTTGCCCGTCACTTTTTTCAGCATTCAAGCGCGTATTATTATCTAAATTTAAAAAAAAATACATGCTTAAAATAATTTTTTTTTTTTTGCTAAATATTATTTTTTAAAATTTAAATGGTGTAATCAAAAATCAAACCGAATTCAAATTCGGTTTTTGGTTAGGTTCGGTTTTGGAGTTTGAAAAAAATAAAATTTACCGAACGAAACACACCACTAACTACACTTAATCAGTTGGGCCAAGTTAATTTTCAGCCCGGTAAAAAGAAAAAATAAATAATTAGATTAAAATGCTTCCTCCTCTTTCCCCCTAAACCCTTAAACCCTAACAGCAAAACCAGCAAAATGTGGCATATGAAAATGGTTGCAATGTTACAACCTTTAAATCAATAAACGATTAGTTTTGAAGAGAAACTATTAAAGCACGGAAAAAAGTACTCCGATGTGAAGCACTAGGAAGTTTTCAAAACTTACAGATAAGTTACTATTGAAACTGTTGTGGGTTAAGCGTTCGCGTCAGAATACCATTGATGCTACCGGTCTTTCTGAAAAAATTGTTACTCAACACCTAGAAGAGTACTTAAAAACCAACAAACCAAAATTAGCAGCACTGTAAAAGAATTTTTTGAAATTAAAGAAGCTAAGTACTTGAAGTTCAGGCTCAAAGAAAGAAAAGGATCTTTTACAACACATCTTGAAATGTTTTGAATTCTGACAAGGGTTTTTCACGATGAGGAAAGAGAGCTGACTCCGGTTGATGGGCGTTTCCTTTTGAAACACTATGCCAACTTCATTCAGTCTTTTGAAACATATCAGGCCGCAAGTGCAGCTCCAACATCAGCAGCACACCAAAGTCCAAAATCAACCGGTGTAGAATCAAGCACCTAATTGTGGGGTATCCAGTGACCTGTTACATACAAAGAGAATCAAATAAATGAATTTCTGAACCCTATTTAACCACGCAATAAGCCAATCCCTGATAAAAAAAACTAACTTCGAAGATTATAATTAGTATACTAACAATTGCTTTGAGCCCTTAAGGTGTTGAGTTCCAGCAATTTATCCACTTTTGGACACGTGGTCGATATGTTGTTCTTCTCATCTGTGAAGGCTTCATTCCATTCCTCTCCGGCTCTCAAATGCCTAGCTATAACGCAGCCAATTTTGATTTGTCAAATGTCACCTGCAACGTACTCGAAACTAGTCAATCCAATATGGCTGCAGTCTTGGCTGTCAACTCTATTGATATAACAACTGAAATCAGCTAGAGCTACAATTAAGTATAAAATTTGCGAGATACCTTGTTGAGGGGCGTTCGGGTAATTCATTTCCATCGTGTTTATTGTTGTACCTCAGGTCGGGCCAACACCTAATCAAGCTCAGCAGCTGCAGCTGCATCTGCATTTAAGTTTTCATCGTGCAATTGTCAGATATCAGGAAGCTTGATAACGAATTAGCAAAACCCATGTGTGGACTGATATTCGTGGGTGAAACAGTGGTGTAGGTATAATTGTAGAATTCAACAAGTTTTGACAAAATTCAAAAAATTAAAAACGCTAAGAGGAAAACCTTAAACTTCCAAAGAAATATAAATAGAAGCGGAGCGTCGCGCGCAGTGGGGGGGAGCGACAGTGGTAATGGGCGGCGGTGCGGTTCAGGGGAGACAAGACATTTAGTAGGGTGCAACACTTTAGTCTTGTTCAAAACTCATGGAGCAATCAGCATACTAAAACCATATAGGCCATGCCTTGTTTTGTTTGCTACTGAGGTTGTTTGGATGGCTCTTGTCATGTAGGCTATGCCTTGTTTTGTGTTTGTTCTGGTCTTTCGCCCATTTGTTTCATTATGTGCTAGCTTATGCAGTCTTCTTTTGTAAGTTTACTTAAAGCATAAGTGTATATAACTACGTTAGCTTAGCTGTTGATCTTGTTTGTGTGGTTACAATCATTGCAAGTGATGTTAATCTAACAAGAGTATTTTAAGCATTCAAATGCCCTTTTTTGTTTACTTGTTCAATCCTTTTTAACATCTCTTTTGATTGCAATTTGTTGTTCTTTTTTATCTTTTACTCTCTTGACCCATTTTTCAACAAGTGGTTTTCGTTGTTCGTATTGTTGGTTGTTGTGTATGCGTAACATTTTGCTGTTCAGTTGAAGAACTACTTATCAAATGTAACCACATAGGCTTTTTTCCTAAGTAAAACCAAGCCTTGTATAGTAATGCAAGTTAACTAATCCTGACCCCATCCTTCATATAAAAAAAACCATCAACTCCCTCCTCTCTGTATTTACTTAACTAATGTTACTGAAAAACCAGCCCATACCAAATCGTTTACAGACTGTTCAGCCAGTTCAACTGCCCAAGCCAGCTCAGCTACATTGGTTAGTCACTTTCTGAAACTAAGGTTAGTGGTTTAGTCGAATTAGTTTGCCCAAAACCAATCAGTGAAAACCAGCTCTAACTAATGAAAATGGTAATTTTCTGTCATTCAGAATACAGTGCTAAGCCAGCATTCTAGAAGATAAAAACTCCAACAAAGTCCTTTATCTCTTTTGTTCAGCACTTAAGAAAAGAGACTAGAATATATGTAAGTATATTGAACATTATATTATGTTAACTTTAGTTGGCTAGAAAAGTAGTGCTACATTATTCATTCACAAGTGCTTGGGATAAAAAAACTTGTGATGATATGTTTAAGACTTTTTAAACACACATACATGTGTGTGTTTTCACAAAAAGTAACTTACAGAGATGTTGAGTTCCTTTTTGTTAAATCACCGTTCTAACCGAATTGTTGTTGAATGCAGCCAGCCAACCTTTTGGAGAAACAAGAGCAACCAAGTTCAAGAGAGGCATCACCGATGGGCCTCAAAATTTTGTGTTGCTATTTGTTTTATTTTTTGTGGTGATAAAAACTAAAGGGGATGATGATAGTTTAGATCTGAACTAAAACTATAGCATGGCTTTATTGTACTGTATTTTTTGTACTAGTTAATACTAGAGGCATGGCTTTATGGTTCTTGTTGAGAGTCTCTTTGATTCGCATTAATTTGACCAACAAACTGACTGATGCTTATTTAATTTGACATCAACAAATTGGTTGTTTTTGTCCTAGCTGCTCTTCATCATATTTAATATTACTGTATATACAGATAGTAGTTACTAGTACAATAACAAAGTTCTTTTCAAAACAAGAGCCTTGACTTTACTACTTGTTAACTAAAAATCCATAAATTAGCTGCGTTACATCTGCCAGCAAAACCAGGACCGCATTATATGTCACCAAGTCTTACCTAGGAACCAACTATTGATAACACACCATTCCATCTAGAGAGTGTCCAATATACATACATAAGGCCACACGACACAATCTGAGTAATCTGCGCACATACTTCCACATATCCATTTCGGCTCCAGAAACAATGATGTTTTCAAGACATCGCTAAAAAGACTATTTATTTCTTAAAAAACGCGCCTCAAACTTCAACCATTTGAGGCTGCCGGTTAACACCACTAAGAAATGATACTTCATAAACTAATCACATAAAATATACACAAATTCGATCTGCCAAGGACGGAATTGATAGTTAGTAATTTGAGGCCGGGACAGATCAACCAAGCAAACGAACAAAAAACCCGCCCATGGGCGAAGCACAGCCATTCGACATTCATGCTGCTACCAACTGGCTCTTCTTATTTGAAACAAGCATCGCAACACTTGGATCAGAACTGAGACCCATGTATATGAATGTTCGACCAAGAAACACACCAAGCATCAAGAAGCCTTAGAGATGTTCCCAATATCAGCAACGACGTCACACCTCTGCAATCAGCGCATGTGTCTGTTCACTTCCGCTTGACTTTCTAGCAATGACCTTGGGCTAGGCGCAGGTTGTTGTTGCATGGTTGCCAACTGGCTGATGGTCATTAGACATGCAATAAGGGTCTTCCGTATTGACACTGAGTTTTGGCCTCATCCAACTTCTCCAGGATATTTACATCTCCTGTAACTTGTTGAGGAACCATCTGCACAGATAATTCACACGCAGTCCATTTGTTCACGAGCTCAGATTCCGCAGATGATAGTGTGTGTCTGTGGGCCGACGTGTTCTATATGATGCATCCTTCGAGGACTTCTGTCAGTCATTGAGACGTCGTAGGTCAGAAGCTATGACTTTAACAGATCCTCGTAGATACGGCCCACAGATACATCTATTTGGAATGGACATACAGGAGTTTCATTAATAATATATCACTAAATCTTTGTGCATAGCTTCTAAACTTTGGGATGAGCAGTGTTCCTAACTCCCCATCTTTCCACAATTGAGACAATGTGGTAAGCATTAAGCTTGCGATTCACAATTGAAAGGCATATTTACATACATAGTTCCGCGATCTGTAGGAATGAGCGTGCCGGGGTAAGCATTCCGCTATGTTACGTTCAGGAGAGAGTAAGGATTCAACACGTAGCGTGGTGACACTTACGCTAAAATCATCTCAAAATGCCTGAAGCGAGTGAACAGGAGATTTATGAGAGTGACAGGATTACCCGAATAAGTGGTAAGACGTTTCCCGTTGACGGAACTATGAGCCTTATAAAAAGGCGTGAGGAAACTAGAAAACAAGGTACTCCATAGAAGTAGCATTAGCTCTAGAATACTAGTCTCAGTCTATGTGATATAAGTCTTGTGAATTCAAATTCATCCTCACTTTACTCAAAGAGTGCCAAGCCTTTTGGCAGCTACATTCAACTACGCTAGGGCAAGCCATATCAGAAGAATTGAGCCACGCGCATCGCGACGTAGCAAACTCTAGTTTGTCACTTGAGAGGCCATCAGCGCTAACTGCAACAAAATGAAGATAAACCCATTCAGCTAGTCGCCCCCTCGCTATTTTTTGCGAGACCCCATCTGAATGAGAATCTCTTGTGTTCGATCCGTAATATGGATATCAACATGTAGAGCATTCACCTTATTGTTCTCTAAGAATTGTCCGACACCAACACTCAGCAGTGAGTGCGTCTACGATAAAAGGCCTTTGAGCGATCTCTCGCAGATATGTAGACAATTACAAACTCTACCCACCAAATAAGTGATACTATTCAGGAGGTGGCGAGTCCGTGGTGTTGTTAATGTTGTTTCAAAAGGTAACGGTCACCCTGATCGGTATATGATTAATTCAATTGAGGACCGAGGGAGTATATATGGTTAAAAACAAAAAGCGTGTTGAGTCATAAGCGTTAGATTAGTCAAGGTGAGATTGCTCCAACGTTTGAAATGTTTACCTCAACAAGCAAGCACAAAAAGGCATTGTAATCTACTGATAGACGCCAGGGTGTGACGAGATTTTGATAGCCACTATGTACTGCATGACCATGAGCCTCAATGGTGAGCATCTGACGTATCAGTGTGAACGGTTGAATAGGAACAAGTCCCCAGTAATAAGGGGTAGAACCATTGGTAGTTGCATTCGTGATGCAGCCCAGGTGCATCTGATATCACTCAGGACTAGACGGAGATAAACGCAGAGAGATATCTCAAGTGTTATTAGTTACTAATGCGGATCGTCTTTTGAGGACCAGCATAAGATTCCATCGTTCCAAATGATATGAAAAACCTACCACCAAATTTATATGTCATGATCGAATTAACCATCCCCTATCTGCAAATTCATCTATGTATAACGCACGGTTCATTGGAGCAAATAATTGTGCTCCTTAAGACAATGAGAAATACTATTGCGATGTCACTCGCCATTTACATGTAGTGGTTCTTATAAGACATCAGATTTGCGGTTCTGCGCTGTAAGTGATGGAACATCATGACGATTTCTAAGGACAGCAAAGTCAATCCGTCCCGCTTCCGGGACTCCATGGAAGCTAAAAGAAATCTTTGCCGCAGGCGTTGTTCTTGGAACTTACTTAGCTGTAACGACCGTGATCTTCTTCTGGTTAGCAAAGGAATCCGATTTCTTCACTGTAAGATAAACCCCACACATGTAAATTTTCGCTATTAAGATTAAATGTGGTCATCAACGATTGGTTTTCAGGAAAGATTTGGTGTAAAATCGATCAGAAACGAAAGAATTTGAGCTTATGTCAGCTCTTTACCTTCAAGTCAGCATTATCAGTCAGGCACTCATTTTGTTACAAGATCAAGGAGCTGGTCGTGTCCCATTGAACGCCCTGGTCTTTTACTCCTCTTTGCTTTCTTCCGATTGGCGCTTCGATGGTGATTTTATCTTTCAAGTGTAATATGGGTCGTATTTAGTTCCAATTCCAATGCGTTAATAACTCTGTAATAAAAGTAAGTTTACAACTGTTTGCGTGAGTCTTTTACATTCATACAGATTGCTACACTAATCGCTGTGTATGCGAATTGGATTGTTTCGCAAGAGTAAGAGGAATCGGACAATATGCTCGAAAAGGGGGTAAGCCCGTTAACACTTAATCATTCATACATTATCTTTAGATTAATACAAAACTAACACACTTTTGTGCAGATGTAGACTGCTTTCACCTCCAAAAAGGACTATGGACGGGGCGAGAGGGAAGCTCAATGGGCCACTGACCAACATACATTGCACGGTCTCCAAGCACCAAATGATATCTTGAAAGACAAAACAGATTATAGGGAGTTATCTAACTTGCAGAACAAGCAAAGAGGCGAGCTGAGGTTGCTAGGTAAGTCTTGTTTCTCTATAAGAACTATGGACGGGGCGAGAGGGAAGCTCAATGGGCCACTGACCAACATACATTGCACGGTCTCCAAGCACCAAATGATATCTTGAAAGACAAAACAGATTATAGGGAGTTATCTGAACTTGCAGAACAAGCAAAGAGGCGAGCTGAGGTTGCTAGGTAAGTCTTGTTTCTTGACTTGTCATTCAAGTATACATTAGTATAATGCTAGATTTCATATCCATATTTCGTCGTCACAGGTTGAGGGAGCTTCACACACTAAAAGGACACGTCGAGTCAGTGGTGAAGCTAAAGGGTCTTGACACTGAAACCATCCAACAACACTACAGAGTTTAAGTCGTCATGGAAGATAACATTATTGGAGAGGAAACGTAAAAAAGTTAGGAGAGCATGATTTCGAGAAGGTCTGTTTTTCATGGAAGATCATCATCATAACCGAGAGATGCGGGAATAAGCTGACACGCAAGATCGGGCTATACCTGATAAGGGCCTTCCAATTACTCACATGGGTTCTTCTAAACTTCCTACTTCATATAAGACTGTCACTTTCTAATGTTTTTTGTGTTCCTCAAATGCATCGAAACATTCTATCTATATATCAGTTATGCAAAGACAGCAACCTTATAATTTCCTTTACCTCTGATTTTTATCTTGTGAAGGATCGACTCACGGGGACACCTCTCCTCATGGGACCAACTAAAAATGGCATTTACGAGCTTTCATCCTCGATTCGTTCCATCATTGCTTACTCAAGTGTCAAAGCTAACGCGATAGATTGGCATCATCGCTTAGGGCATCCATCTTTAGAAATTCTTAAGTCCATTGTTGCTGCTTCAAAGATCAATGTTTCCAATAATTACTCTTTCAATTGTAATGCTTGTCAGTGTAATAAAAGCCATAAGCTTCCGTTTAAGCCAAGTACTTTAACTTCGCAGTTTCCACTTGATCATTTATACACTGATTTATGGACTTCACCAGTTTATTCCTTTGATGGGTACAAATACTATGTCATTTTTGTGGATCATTTTTACTCGATATGTATGGGTTTTTAATCCACTCAAAAAGAAATCAGACACAGGATGTATTTCAATTCGATTTCAAAAGCTTGGTGAAAAGTCTTGCAAGATCCCATCAAAGGATATATTCTGATAATGGGGGTGAATATCAAGCACTCTCAGAATTTTTATCGATAAATGGTGTCTCGCAACTCACTACTCCTCTACACACCCGAGCATAATGGTTTTGCTGAACGATGACATCGTCACATTGTCGAAACCTGGCTTTCACTGCTTTCACATGCTTAGTTACCTATTGAGTTTTGGTCCTTAGCATTTACAACTGCTTCTTATCTAATCAATCGGTTGCCCACTCCAACCCTCTCACACAAACAAAATCCCCATTTGAAGGCTTTATTTGGACGTCTCCCAAACTATCTCAATTACCAAAGCTTCGGAATGTCTTTGTTACCCGTGGCTCCGCCCCTACACCAAACACAAGTTGGACCCACACTCCATTCCATGTATTTTTGTCGGATACTCAGCCACACAAAGTGCCTACTATTGTCTTGATCCTGTGACTCACAAGATATACACTTCTCGTCACGTTCAGTTTGTGGAAACATAATTTCCCTACACCAAACTTTCATCTACGACATCCATACCAACTTATCCTACATCTGATAGTTGGTGTCAGGTTACTGTTCCTATTTTACCCTCCGGTGACTCAACTACAAGAACAAATGACACTCCATTAGAACCGTTCACTTCACCCGCCACAGTCCATCCCAGTGACACATAGCTCCTCGTCACAAAGCAATCTTTGTCCCCTCCTCGCCCTTATCCCATCCAGCTGAAAGATGTCACCAATGATTCCTTATCTTATCAACACATTAAGAACAAACTCTACTACTCATCTCAGATCCATCGTGACACGTTCCCAAAATAACATTTTCAGGCCGAATCCAAAATATGCAAATCCTACTACTGTCCAACAACGTCCTACTGAGCCTAACACCATTACTCAAGCACTCGCTGATCCTTTATGGAAACAGGCCATGCTTGATGAAATTAAGGCGCTTCATCACCTTTGACAATTGGAACTTTTCAGTAACTCGGACAAAATGTTGTCAATGCAAATGGGTTTTTTCGCATAAATATAAACCTTATGGTACGGTGAACGTTTATCGGGTGTGCCCTAGTCAATCTGCTATCAGAAGAGTTGGATCTTGGTTTCAAAAGGGTATTCTATACGACATCAACGCATAGTAGCGAGCAGATATGGTGTTTTGACCTGGCGGGAGCACGATACAACTCTCATTGAGTCTTTGCTCGTGCAGTAACCTCGCAGACTGCCAACTTGATATTAATAATCTTCGTAAACGGACACTCATGAACAGGTTTTTATAATATACTCAACCGCCTGGATTTTTCCGGATGCCACTTTTCAGCTATGTATGCAAACTAAAAAGGCAATTTACGGTCTCAAAGCAAGGCTCCAAGAGCTTGGTATAATGGCGTGGCGGGAGCGGGGGCGCGTGGGGCAATCTGTGGTGAGCTTTGGGTTCAAACGTTCAATTGCCAGATGCTGGCGTTCCCTGTTCATAAATCGTAGTGGTTCAGACTCCTATCTACTAATTGTTTAACGTTGAGATATTGTTCTTACAAGCCCATACCGTGTATACGTAATTTATTTCAATCTCTTGCACTCAAGTTCGCTCTTAAGGATCTTGGTACACTCTCATACTTCTTAGGAGTTGAAGTTATACCGTCACTACATGGGTTATACTTAAGCCAACGTAAATATATAGTAATTGATTTGCTTTTAATGGCGCAGCGAGTCTAAGGCAAAAGCGCTCCCGGTTTCTTCTACTCCCATGGTATGCTGATTCCATACTCACCTTACACTCTGGTGAACTCATTGATAACCCAACGGGGTATCGTGCTCTTGTCGGAAGCCTGCAATATCGGTCTCTCGAATAGGTCGTCCGTCTTGCGGGGGCATGATAAGGATAAGAATGAGACTTAGTCCATGTATAATCTTGGTTATTATCCTTCCTATCATTGCGGTAACAACCAATGTACATCTCCTATTATATCTCATGTAGTATAGTTCAGATTGTATCTATATATTGTAACCACTGGAGTAAATATAAGATAAGCTTTCTACAATCTCATTAATACCCGTTCTGCAGTTGGCAAAAAGAATGTCTTATTCTCTTCTTGAATCTCATATTTTTTTGTTGATTTATGACATAGTATTCGATTAATTCTATTACTCGTAATTTTTAATCCGCTTTCTTTTTGATGAAATCGTCCACACTACTATGCGCGTTCATATTAATAATTTATCGCATTTACTTATAGTACTAACAAAATTATTATGGAATATGCAACCTTGAACAAATAACGTTTCAAGAAAACATATATCGACCCAACCCGGTATCAAAAGTTTACCCATTTTGACAGAATACATCACATGCCCGACCAGCCATTTTGTCACACAAATGGACAGAAATCTGAGCATAAAGTACCATAATTCAAAATGAGAGCCAAGATATGATTACATTTTTCAGCTGAATTCATGTGAAGCCTTTAAAGAACTCATGTGACCAACAGCGTTTTTTCTCGGCTGTTACATTAAATGTAACTAACTAAATATCATGTACATTGTTGTACACTATTCAATGTGACTGTACGCTGCGAAAATCCTATAACAACAATGAGTAAAAGTGATACTATAATGCAATATAATAGACACTTCATAACTTATTCTCAACTACATAGTTGAAACAATAATATTAGCTCGAGAACTTACAAATAAAATGCAGCCGAATTCAGTAATCTATACAAATTAATCAAGATTCAGTACTTCTTAAAGACCCTCCAAGCTCGTTAGGTACTAATGGGATGAATTAATGTAACACATCCGTTATTAATGGTCTGTAACTTGGTTCGGGCTGTACACATAGCACAGCTACAGCAGCAACCTAATCAATAAATGGGCGGGTTAGGCTAGGGGATAATAGGCAATTAGCGTGTAATGTAAAAATCGTACTAACTTGATACAAGTGCTTTAAGTCCATTGTATCTCTAATCGCGGGATCAACGAGGTTTGGAAGCTTTGATCTGTCAGTTAGCTGAGGCATTGCCTGTTTGTCAAAAGCTTTGTTGAATATAGATCCGGAAAAGTGTTTTTTAGGTGATAATAAAAGTAATAATGATCGGTTATGTTGCATACCCATGTGACGATAGATTGGCATTGAGATGGTGACATTTTCTCAACTGGCTTTCTTCCTATCAAAAGCTCCAGAAGTACAACTCCAAACGCGTAAACATCACTTTTTTTATCAGTTAGCTTACCTTAAAATTTCCACGGTCATGTATTGAACCATGTCAAGAAAATGCATACAACAGTACAAACAAAAATAAAAAGCATAACAACATACTTCCATAATCAACGTTTAAGAGGTTTTTCGTAATAAATTTATAATAATAAAAAGCCGTTAAATTGTTAAGCTTTGGCATGGACCATTAAAAAGTTGATTTTAAAAGTACGTTCGAAAGAATGGAAGTTGACAGAACTATATCGCTTTTATAACCAAACATTTAACCACTGCATACCATCCAATAAGTATTCAGGAGCGACATAACCTAGTGTTCCTGAAAGCTTTATGTTGTTCTTGCCATGAATCCCACCCGTAATTGCAAGTCCAAAATCAGAAAGCTGAAAATGAAGTCAAATAAATAACCTCGGATTCGTCAAATTTCATACGGCCGTTGAACTACTAAACAATGAATCTACTTTGCATTGAGGTGGAGACGCTATGAAGAATGTGGACGATTTCAGATCTCTAAGAAATCACAGAGGAGTGCGCAAGCTCATGAAAAGATACTCCTAGGACACTAATCCAAAATAAAAAAACCTTAATCATCAAAACCGTCATGATACAAGATATAAAGATTATATGTAGAAATTTCCACCGGTTTACCTATAAATAGGTCGATTTTGGTTTGCTTTAAATTTCAAACGGGTCAAATAAAAAAGGTTTAAAGTCAGCCAAAGACGGAATACCTTGCAATATCAAGTGCAACTTTCATTCGGTGTTGCCAACTTAAGCCAGTTCCATGAGACGGCCCTAAGTAGTGTAAAAAACAAGCAACACATAAATGTAGTTAAACGAGTGAATGTTTTAAACTTATCGTTCTTTAAGCATTTGAAGAAATAGTAAGAGAACTTACCATGCAATTGGGATTCCAATGAGCCGTTAGGCATCATTTCATATACCAAAAACCTGGTCTCGCTATGTATGCAATAACCCAAAAGATTAACAATGTTTCTGATGCGGGAATCCGCTTAAACAGCTTATCATCATTCGGCAAACGAACACACAACATAAATGGAAAAAATGCCGCAAATTCATGGAACTCGATATAGTTATCCCTTTCAAACTTGAAACAATACCTCAAATCCTCTTTGAGCATCGGGTCCTCCACCATGGATTCTTTTCACAGCTGCAAGGAAATGATCATTGAAGCACGCTTTGTATACGCTCCCAAATGTAGCCCCTTGGGGGTGAAACACGGGGCACAACACGGGGGTGGGGGGGGGGGGGGAGGGGTCACCCAGGACATGGCATTTATAGGGTCTTCATTGGTTATCTTCGTTGCAGACACTAGCCATTCTATTCCTATTAAATTCGGTATCAACCCCTTGTTACCCTCATTCTCTAACGGTGAATTTAATCCAAAAATCGGACCCAATGACAACCCTTTCGCAGCATCTATCAGTACGTCAAATAATAGAAAGTTCATTAATGTTAAAAGGTAAAAAATGCAAAAAACGGTAATGTACTAATAACAAGTTACTATTGTAAAGAAAGTAACAAAGGTCGAAAATGAATAGCATGCATCGATATGACAATAAGCTTTGGTGTACATATCGTAAGGATGATAAAATATATAACTACCTTGGCTTGTTGAGCTTTTTTTGTATCGGATCTTTTTCGAGTTTTTTAACCGTATAGCGCAGTAAACATTGATTAAAGACAGTAGAATTGACACAAGAAGAGTTGAAGCAACAATGAGTGCTACAAGAATCCTCTTGTTCAAATCTTCATGATGAACTACTCTTATTTCTGATACTCCTGTAGTGTTTAGCATAAAATCATATTAAAACTTTGGTAAAAAAACAAAAAATTTTTTTAGCTCCATAATTACCCCATGTTTGGGGCTATTAAAAATACAACTAAAGTGACCCATCTTTTTACCTTTTTTGTCATTATTTAAGTAAAAAAAATATTTTTTCTTCTATTTTCACTTTACTTTTTTTTTTTACAGCGATAGCATTATAAAAAGAAAACTATTAAAGCGCTTGCAAAATTACAGGGGCCATTCTAACCAATTGTTCCAACTACTATAAAAATTTATAGTACACACTTGTATAATTTACACACTATAAAAAAATATATATATATACACACTTGTATAATTTACCTGGAGAAGTTCACTATAAGTACTTTTATATAATATATAAACTTCATGGTCTACATTAACATAATATACTTAACCATTTAAAATTATTTCAAAATTGCAAAAATGCATATATAAGTTAAAAATATATATAAATACTTGTATAATTTACCTGGAGAACTTGCTTCCGTATAAGTTGGCTGCATTTGTGAAAATGTTGAGTTATTTTCACTAGGAAGAATAGGGTCATCATCCATGGAAGAAAGAGGTGGATTTGTCACAGAAGCATGGATTGTAAATGATAAAAAATAGCATAAAAGTAACATGAAAACAAGATTATCTCTAAGTTTCATTTGTTTTTAGTGAAAGAAACTATTTGTATTTGAGTTTTTTTTTAATTTTTAGAAGAAAAAAGTGAACTAAGAATGAGAATATTTCCAGATTCATGTGTTTTTTATCGGTCTTTGATTGATGATGCTTTTCATGCGTTAAAATATTGTACTCCTCTCTTGTCACGACATGCATTAATGCAAGGTTTTCAAGATCGGCATCTTATCAAGGATCGTTTTCTCGTCTTTTAAATATCGAGATGAAGATCAGATCGGGATCGTAAGATCGGGATCGTAAGATCCTACTATAATGTCATTTTCTTAATAGTTTTTGTACTATTACACAAATCTACAAATTATTAAATATCATGACACAAAATTATATGAATATTTCATAGAAATGTTGTCATAACTTATGTTTATGAAATATTTAAGAAGATTAACATGTTGTTTTTTTATTGTGCAAAACACAATCCATAAATTTGTATTCTTATAGTTTGAGGTTCGAAAAAAGTAAGATCGGATCGGATTAGATCTTAAGATCCTATGGTCAAGATCGGAAATCCTATAAACCTAAAATGTCTTGCAAAGATCCTATGTAAAGATCCGGATACGTTTTTTCTTTTGCAGATATCGTAAAATGCTAAGATCCTACAGATCAGAACCGAGATTTAAAACCATGATTAGAAATATAGCACTACGACAGTATAATAATACACTAATGTTCTATAATTTCCAAACCACTATGTTTTTATAGTAAGTATAGACAAGCATACATTGTCCGCGGACGTTGCTGCGAGGGCAAGTGTTTCTTTTTATCATAGATGTGGTTTTTTTTTTTTAAATTTGTATTGTAAGATTTTAAAATTTTATAAGTGTTGTTTGCGTGTGCTAATTTTTAAAAAGTTATATGTTTAAGGTTGTGTTTTTGGCTATTTTGGTTTTTTTCTTAATATAATTTTATGAGATTTTAGTAAATATGTGTTAAGCATGATTGTCCGCGCGTTGATGCGGGGCGTTAATTTTTTTATTTTTTTTATTTTTGTGCTAGTAGCCGGCTTTATTTTTCCGGTCTCATGTTTAATATTTTTTTTTATAATTACGGGCTTAGTATGTTTTGGTAGGCGTCATGTACGTTGGTATTTTTTTATCTGAATAAATCATCTTTTTTAATTTTGGTTTCTTATTTTGTGCCGAAAAAAAAAATTTATTATATTTTGTGCAATAGTTTCTTTTTTTTATATAGGCCTTATGTGATTTGGATCCATGTCAGCTGGATATTTTTTTTATCTAAATAAATTAGTACTTTTGTAATAATTTTTTTTTTCCTATTTTGTGTCAACAATTTTTTTTTTAAATTGCCTTTAAAGAAAACAACCAAAACAAAAAAAAGATGTCAAATGTGCCCGCCGCAAAGTGGGAGCCCAATAGGCCGGTACTGTAGCAACTGTAGCAACTAATGTCAAAACGACATAGTTTTAGAACCAAAGAGAGAACATAGTGATATATATATATATATATATATATATATATATATATATATATAAATACTATATATATATATAATATATATAATAGAAATAAGACCGTACGGGTGTCTAATATGGTACCATTCTGGTACACTGAAAAGTACTAAAAGTATCAAAGATTTCTTTTGTTATCCTTTTTTTTACAGTACAGAACGTAAGCTTGATTCTTAGGTCCTGTTTTAGTATTTTTTAACAGTTACATACTTTTGACTTGTTAAACTTTATATTTTCGGTTCCGCACTTTCCGTTCACAGTTTTAATGTAAAAACAAAATATAATAAAAAGCAAAAAACCCAGAAAATACAAATGTGTTTTTTAGGAGGGTACCATAACAATACTGTAATTACACAACGTTTTAGCAAAAACATGTCCTTGATCGAAGAAAACAAATTGGAACTGATAGGGTTGTTTTGATTTGTCACTGTGGGCGAGTATTCCTGTTAACGAATAAAATGTCTAAACTGACCGAAGCCCCCCAATTTGTCAAAGTATTACATTTTAATTCTATTTTATAAAATGTGTTAAAAAAAAACATATGCTCACGATTAGAAAAGAAAAACGTAGAAAGAGAAAAGATAATTAATAAAATTTTCGTTGTTGTAAGTTAATGGTTTATTGCCCTAAAAATGTATTATACTTGTCACTTTTTGTCATTATATGTAGACAACTATTTTTTTGCCATTGTGTCGCTCAACTTTTGAATTTGTGCTACTGTGTGTATTCTGCGACTATTTCTGCATGTACAATGACAATTTTACCTTTCAAATTTTGAAAAAAGTGAAGGTAAAATGGTCACAAAATACACACAATAGCACGAATTTAAAAGTTGAACGACACAATGACAAAAAAAAAAGAGTTATCTACATGCAATGAAAAAAAGTGACAAGTACAGAAGTACATTTTTTAATGCTATTAACCCTTTTACAAGTATAACTTATTCATTCTTTATGTTTTTATATAATTTAAAATTTTAATAAATTCTCTTATTTTATACTTTATATATTATAAAAAAAATATAACGATAAGTTATTGTTATACAAAAATATTATTACAAATATATATTAAAGTAATGTATTTACACGGAACTATAAGTATATAAAAAACACGAGTTATTGTTGCATGTAAACGAATACATGAGATGATACAAAGATGAACCGCTTATGTTATTCATCTTTATGAGATTAAGGGTATATTTGGTGACATTTAGCAGTAGCAGTAGCAAGAACAGTAAGGCAGAGCATTTAGCATAAGCTAGTTAAGCATTATCGTTTGTTTAAAAAAGATGTTTGGTAACGTAGCTGTAAGCTGTAATTAAAAATGTAAAATTACGAAAAAGGGCATATAACCCAATTAAAGAAATTATAAATTTTATATTTGAGGGTATAAGTTAGATTTTATAACAAAAACTGGCTAGGAGCAGGTTTCTGAAATGCTTTCTCCAAGAACAATTGAGATTAGAGCTGTTAAAAAATATTCAATGTTTGTGTGAGTGTTGTCAAATCAAGCTTTTTATCTAGAAATGATACCGCTTGTCGCTTGCCGATCCTAAACGCTCCGAAAACGCTTGTTTGCCAAACACAGCCTAAGGTATGATTGTGACACGGTAGCATTACAAGTAGCAAGAGCAGTAAGCATAAGCATTTAGCAGGGCTGTAAGCAGTAGTTGTTTGTTTAAACAAAGGAGTTGGTAACGTAACAAAGTTGTAATTACAAAGTGCAAATGTACAAACAAGGACATATAACCCAATTAAAAAATTGTAAATTTTATATTTTAGGGTATAGATGTAATTTTATAACAAACTGCTAAGGTAAGTAGTTTCTGAAATGCTTTTTTTTTTTTTTTCTTCAAGAAGCATTTGAGATTAGAACGGTTAAACAATATTCAAATGCTTATTGAGGTGTTGCCAGACAATCTTTTCATCTAAAATGTTTAGCGTTTGTCGCTTGTTACTCCTAAACGCTCCAAAACGTTTGTTGCCAAACACAGCCTAAGTAAGGATTCGTATTTCTTAACTATTCCGCATTCAATAACGACTCATGTTATTTCACTGCATAAGTTTAACTCGCACACAAGTTTAAAATCGTTCCTATTATTAACATGAATATAAATATCAAAATGGAAGCACGACCTCAAACTTTACTGCGAGATAAAAATAATACTCCCTTTGTCCCATTTTTAGTGTCCATGTTTCATTTTTGGGATGTCCCAAATTAATTATCCACTACTAAAAATAGATAGGGAATATTGATGAAGTTTACTATATTACCCTTGTTTGAAATTATTATTACAAACTTTAAGAAGACATTAATAATTAGCTAAGGGTAAAAATTGTTTTTATTTCAAAAAGTAAGAAAAAAACATAATAAATGCACTTTTGCTTAACTGTGTGGCTTTTGTCGGGAGGACAATAAATTTTGAACGGAGGGAGTAGATAGATGCTACGTAGTAACAACAACACATATTTTTTCCGTGGTAATTTATGTGCTAATAGAAACACATAATGTCTAGAACGTTATATCAAGTAGGTAAATTTTAAAACAAGATCCGACCTAAACCTCATGTATGAAAAAATTAATGTGAAAACTTCAGTAAGTATTGAAAAATTAATATGAGTTTTCTATGATAAAAAAACTTAAATATTAACAAAACAATTGATTTTTATGAATTATTAAAATATTATATATAATGATCCGAGCAACACCCTATGTGTAAATGCTCTCCACCGGCTGGATGAGGTACATACAGATAATTATATGCTTTGTTTACACTTTTATGTACTACATTTCTAATTCAACTTTTCAATTCCAGTGCACAAGCGGAGTTTACATGGAAAATATATTAGACCCATTGTGTGATGCTGTAAATCTAGATCCAACTTGCTGTGTAATTTTTCTTTCTCTCTTCATTGACGGGTCACAATTATTACCCTAAGAGAATCCTTTTACATATCATACATCCAAAATAAAGTAAACTGCAAAGTCTGACTTTATTGTTTATCATATGGTATAGGAAGTTGCTGAAAAATATTTGAAGTACTGTTAAACGATAAAAAAGTTCAGAAAGCTCTCTATGTTTGCCAGGTATAATTTCAGAATAAATTTGCATCTTAAGATAATAGTACGCGACGATGGTAGATGTCTATTAGCAAAAGTATCATTTATATATGAGAGCCTTTTGACAAGTTTAGCTTTACTTGCAAAATTGCAATCTACTTACATAATGACAGCATAGACTAATGTCAAATTAGCAAAATACTAATAAGCGGTTAAGCTCATCATGCACTGATAGCCAACATAACATGGGTAGACTATTTGACTACTTGAAATTTTATCGCATAGAATCCCTTAATCCATAGCTTCTTTAGTGTACGACAACAATCAACTAACTACCTCTAAAGTGAATAATGAGAACCTGATCTAAAAATGAATAGTTTAGTACGACTGATATATTATATAGTTGGCCATCATATTAAACTGCACCTTAGGCTAACTCAGAGGCAGCAACTGAAGCTTCTTGCTCAACCTGCTATCTGTAGTGACACGTGTAAACTAATGCCCTTATTTACTGTCTCTTGATAAAAGTAAGCTTACTTGGTGTGTTTGGTTGATTGGCAGGGAGGGCAGAAGATACACGTGCAACTTACAAAAAAGGAGATCATTTGTGCAGTAAGAAATTCTTGAATAGTTAGCAGAAGACACTACTACAAAAAGTATATTTTACAACGCTACTATTATAACGGTTTCACATTATACCGCTTTAAAAAATCAAAAAAACTAATTTGTAGAACACTTTATTATAAAATCGTTCTAAAAAGATCTTATTTAAAACGGTTCGCTCTCACAAACCATTTTATAATACGGTTTTTAATAACCGCTATATAAAAATGTCCTTTTAAAAAATTTCACAACTAAAAAGCGGGATGTTATTCCCTCCAATTTCTCAATGTTCACATCTTTTACAACGGTGTTGAAGGACTGTTTCAAATAATACTCAAAATCACCCACTAGCACAAATACCCATATATCTAATCTCCTTTTATCTTCTTTGTTAGTACAAAATCCGTGTCGGGTTTAGTAGTGTCAAAGTCCTTTGTCGGGTCGGGCCTCCAAATGACTTGAATGCTTGATCTTGTACTAGAGCAAGAGAAGTGATGATTTTCTGCACAATTAAAAGTAAACCGTTAGCCTTACCGTGGGGACGGACCCCACGATTAGACTCCGGTGTGAGAGTAAGTATTCATATTGTCAGAGTATATGTCAGAGAGAATAAGAATAATTGTGTACCTTTTGGGATGTATTATGACCCCTATTTATAGGTGTCTAGTACTAGGGTTTCCTAGTATTTCGGTTACTTTAGTAGTGGCCGGAGTGGGTCCCTTGTCGGGCAAGGGTCCGTGACAACCGTGTTGAACGGAAGCAGATGTTCTGCGGTCGGATCATCTTATAGGTGGATCCGCGGACAGATCGTCTACAAGTGGATCCGCGGAGGATCGTTAGGTTCGGGGCCGAAGCCCACACGAGATTGGGCTTTACCATGGCCTGTTATTGATAGGTTTAGCCAAAAAGCCCAAGTGATAATATGGCCCAAGCCCAGAGGCTTGGTACACCCATTATACGTCATCAAGTCCCCCCAGTCTAGAATGATATTGCCCGTGGGTTATTTCCTGCGTGCGGTGATCAATGCTAGACTTCTACTTTATTTCCTCCTTGAGTTATCTGTTTTTGTGCTGTACGTCTTCTGAGTTGGTGACGCTTCAATTACGTGGAGCGTTGCTGTCCTTTTACCTTCTGACTTGTGACAGCTTTTCACCAGTTTCCATGCGCTTTTCTATCGTCGATTAGGCAAGTGGTACACACGTGGCGTCATCCAAGTATCGGTAGGAGTAACTATCCCAAGGTATAAATACCCCTTATTTTTACTGTTTTTTCTCTTCTCGAAATCTTTTCACCTCCATTGTTAATTTTAGCCTTTTCTTCATACTCCTCGTTGAGTCACTTTCTCGTTTTAGTTTTCGAGATTCAGGTTAGCATTTATCGTCTTTCTTCCAAATGGCTAATAAACATTCCATTATGATCCCCGAGGAAATGGTAGAGATGCCTTTTGCTATAGTTAATTATATTCCGTTGAAGTTCACTCCTATCCGCACTGCGGCGGGATAGGAATCATCACCCAATTCTGATGGGTATTAAGTGGGTTGTACTATTACTAGGGTTTTTTGATTACTGTGGCTTATAGGATTCTATTACCAAATTTTTTGTATAGTTCTCAATTTTTTTTCGTACTCATATTTCTCAATTATCCCTCCTTTGGTGCTGCTTTGTATATATCATTTCGAGGTTTTGACGCGCGTACCTTGATCTTGGCAGTCGGTAGATTGTTTTTCGTGCATTTTTACGCGTATGTATAGGTGACGGATTGTTTGCATTTGCAAAAAGTTCCCTATCGGCTCCTTCGTGTCTCTCGAAGCCCTTCCGGTTTCTTACTTAAGAACTGGGCGGACCATTTTTTCTGGGTTGATTCCCGAGTGTTTCCTATCTCCGTTCCTTTGTATACTAGGGGCGTGTTGGAGAAGGATCCGGCTCCCCATCTCACTGCTCGTCAAGAGCAGGCTGTTCAGGTTCTTTCTTCTAATAAAGCTCCCTTCCGGCGGTATCCGGAATGCTTTTTAGCTCTTGTGGGTTTAAGTCCTTACTATCCATTTGGTGAAAATACTTATCCAGCTTTTGAGGGACCTGATAGAACGGGTGGGTGAAAATACTTAGCCCTTGTGGGAATGCTTTTTTTATATATTTTTTTTTTGTATGGTGTTTAGTCTTTTGGTATTTATTTTGCAGACATGGGCTTGCTTGACTATATCAGGACCGCTGACCCCCGGAAGGTGCAAGCGGTAGAAGTTCAGAAAGGGGAGGAGCAAGTGACGTTGTTTGATAGTATAAAGCATTGTTTCGTTTCCCTGGATCCTCCTGCTGCGGCACATCAGGCAAGCGGTAGTGGCTCTGGCGCTGGTGCTGAGGTTTCTGCTCCGCCCGTAGAAGGGAATGTTGTTGAAGAGAACGTCATTCCGGGGGGTACTTTCTTGGATTTAACAGACCCGGAATGTGGACTGTGCTGTTGTTGAGAAGATGCTCAAAAGCAGCCGGAGAAGGCCAAGAGAAAAAAGTTGCTAAAGCGAAGTGACCCTCTTCCTGCTAAAAGATTGAGGGTAGATCATCCTAGCCTTGCTTCCGAGACAGGTGGGAAGACACTTGCCTAGTTTGGAGGCGGACTCATCACGAAAGGTTCCCTTTGGTTGGGCGGGACTTCCTCCCGGCTGATATCCCATACTACGGTTGCCGGTTTGGCAGAGGGTACGTGCGTGCTCATCCCTTGATTTTGTTTATAATTATGCTTTCCTTAACATTATTCTCAGTTTTTTTTTTAGTTCTCGAGTTGCGGATGCCCCTGTCTATACTACTGTTGACACTGTGACCTCCAGCAGGGGCAAGACGCTTGTTTTAACACGTCGGGACGTGGGCGGTCTTCCCACGGGACGTCGCGACAAGAGTCGGTATGGGGGGACTCGTTCTATGTGACTGGCGGCCATATACTTCTGAATCGATGCCAAGCAGTTGGTAATGGGGCTCCTCGCTGGAATATAACCAACGATTCACTGCTGGATGACGGCTTTTCTTGCTGTACATTGGTTGTTCATGTCGCCCCCCACCCCACTCGGCTTTTTCTCCACCCTCTGAAACATGGATTTTTGTCAATTGTTCGAGGATGTTTCAATGAGGGCGGCGCGACAGATTTGTCTTGGATCGGTGGTGAGGTCTCGTACTGGCATGAGCTGGAAAAAGCAAAGCAGAAGCTTCGGGCCTAAGTATGATGCTCGGGGTTGTGCTTCTTTGTGGAAAGGCTGCCTGAGATTGCTAGGTTACATCTTTGTTGAAAGTGAAGGGACGGGTCCCGCGGAAGGTTCTTGTTCTCCGTAATCAGGTTTATGTTTTGGTGCGGATAATTCTTCTTTGAGCGCAGAGTGGGTCGGCTCTTAAGAGTGACGGTTTACAGAAGGACCATTGTACTCCCTTTCTTGTTCCCCGTTTGCTCTCGCCACCTCAAGTCCTCCCTTGATGACTCTCAAGCTGCTTGTGATGAAGCCAAGAACTTGATTTCCTCCCTGTCCTCCAAGAGAGATGGACTTGTCTCTGAGGTATGTCTTTTACGGGGTTTCTATTCTTCATTCCGCATTCTGTCTTTTCTCTTTTTTTTTTACTCTGACTCATTTATTTTGCAGTTTCTAGTCTTCGTTCCGCTTTTCGCGATTTTAAGGATAAGATGGAAGCTCAACAGGAAGCACAGGCTCAGGAGTTGTACAATCGTGTGGCCGATCTTGAGGCGCACGTAATGGATGTGTCCGGTCGCCTGGAGGGGGAATTTTACCCTGCTTACCTGACGCTCTAGCTAGACGGAGTATGGTATTAACTCACGGGTGGAACTTGCTATGATTAAATGTCTGAAATCCCCCAAGTACCAAAGAATTATGGGCCATGCTTTAGGCCGGGCAGTGGACTATGGTATGCAAGAGGGTTTGGCGGCCGGTCATGAGCATGGAGTTGCTGGGACCTCACTTTCCCGTCATGGCGTTACAACTTGTAGACTGCTGAGGGCGACTATCTGTCGCTACGTGAGAGCTCTTGAGGAGCGGACTTTCCATTGGTGCGTCTGCTTAGTCCTCAAGAAATATTCTCGGTATGGATGAGGTCTTAGACTATTTTTTATTGGACGGACCTTTGGCAGATCTTCCTGAGACTGCTCGTCTTTAGCCGTGCCTTGAGCAGCTTTCCGTCCCTATCTATCATTCCGATGTAAATGCTGTTGTCGGAGAGACCTCTTTATCCTTTGCTCTTCTCAACGTTCACAACCGTGCCGAGGATGCAAGGAAGCATGCCGCAGCTCTTCGTTGGTTAATGGTGGATATAGTTTCTCATCCTTTGTCCTCTCAGAATTTGTTGGGTGAAGCTAGCACATCTGCAGTTGCTTTTTGTGTTGATGATTTAGACACGGATGAAGATTGGGGAAGTGTGGTTTGTATGCCCCATCTGTGATAGATCACTGTTTTGAATTTTTGACGTGACCGCGTGTGGTTTTACAGCGGCTTGTTTGTGTTCTTGAATTTATTTTGTATGCCGTGGCCGTATGTGGCCGTTGCGGCTTTTATTGTAAACTGACTAACTTTGTAAGTTTAATCTTATTTGGACGGATTCGTATAGGTCCGTACCATAACACGTTTTTGAGTGCTATGTTTGCTATCTTTGTTTTCTTACTGGTGTTCTTCGTCAATAGTAGTCATTTTTGAGTTTTGTGTTATTCTCTCCGGTGCGGTTTGCAATACCTCTTACGCGCTGAGCTGTTTTTGGAGGTTGCTCAATCACTTATATTATACGGAATAATAATTTTTTGGAGCGTGCTCCTAGCGTTGCATGTCAACAATTAATATAACTTTGCAAAGTAAAGACAATTTAGAATTTAAAACTCATGGGGGTAGCTAATCCCCACTTTTCATTGAAATAAAAATTTTTACAAGATGCAAATAGTTAGATTTTTCCTCCCGAGCATCTTATGTGTTGGGCGAATTCTTACATTCATGTATATATACATTCGTGAGATTACAATGTTCCATGTCCGCGATATTTCTTTTCCTTTGGATCTTGGTTTGTAAGCTCCTTCCCAAGCGATCTTTAAACTTCGTTATGGTCCCTCCATACTTGGTCCAAGTTTGCATCGTACTTGGCATGGTCTTGACTCATTGCTGCAGGTTAGACCATTTCACCCGGCTTGAAGCTTGTTCCGCGGACCCTTGAGTTGTAATATTTTTCCATCTTTTTCTTGCTTTTTGCTTCTTGTATTGCTGCTTGCTCCCTTTTTTCTTCTATTAGGTCCAAGTTGATTCCCAAAGCTTCGTTGTTTTTAGTTTGATCCATCTCCGCGGTCCGAAGTGTTGGCATGCCTATCTCCGCCGGGATGACAGCTTCTGTGCCGTATGTCAATGAGAATGGTTAGTTTTTCCCGTTACTTGGACATTGATCCATTGTACGGTGATGCCCATAGAGGAAATCGGATGCTCTTATTCTATCTTTGCTTTTTTCATCAAGCCTTGCCTTATTCCTTCTCCTTAGGTTCTATTTGCTCTTTCATATGTCCATTTGCTTGCGGGTGTTTTCACGGAACGAAACGCATTGGCGGAATGCACAGTTTCTCACACCATTTTGAAAATGGTTTGTCACGAACTTGCTTTTCCATTGTTGATTGATCTCCGCATGGTAGGCCAAATCTGGCAGACAATGTTATCCAATTCGAACTTCTTTCTCTTGATGCTGGTGATGGTTTGCGACGGCCGTTGCTTAGATCCATTTAGTGAAATAATCGATGCAACGGATTAAGAATTTGACTCTTTCCTGTCCTTCCGGGAATGTCCGGCTATGTCTATTCCCCCATTTTTTAAAATGGCAATGGACGTGATGGGGGTCAAGTTCTGTGTGGATTTCTTGGGACGGGGATACGGGTATTTGACAGTCATTGCATTCCTTATCAGGTTCCTTGCTCTATATGCATTGTTGGCCAAGTTATAAGTCATGTTTGGGATTACCTTGCAAACCCAGAGACTTGGGCCGGAATGCATGCGGCACGTCCCCTTCCAAATTTTTGTATCTCTCTTAGGACATAGTTTGCTTGGAGTGGTCCGACGCACCGGAGCCATGGTCCTAAAAAGGACTTCTTGTACAGGGTTCCATTGATCATGGCATACCTGATCGCTTTCCGACGTACCGCTCCGGCCTTCTTTGTATCTCCAGACAGGATTTCTTTTGTCAGGTACTCACATATGGGTGTCATCCATGTGTTACCCTTCTTCTTCTACTACGTCAAGAATTTCCTTTTCGTTTATGGACTTTTCCTTCATTGCTTCCCACGAGACAGGATTGTTAAGATGCGCGAAGCTTGTGACGGCGATCTTGCTCAGGGCATCCGCTTTCTTGTTTTCACTTCGTGGTATTTGTTTGATGGAAAATTCCTTGAAGCTTTTTTAGCGCAGTTGTTTTTACTTTGTTTCAAAGTAATGAACTTGCCTGGACTCTTTGGGGTTGTAAAAGCCGTAACTTGATTAGGCACAAGTCTTGAGTAAATATTTGGCTTGTAAGGTTATTTACACCATTTGCTTGCGATCGGGAGGACCGGCTAATTAGTGCTTCATATTCGGCTTCATTGTTGGTGGCTTCGAATCTAAACCTCATGGCATATGTAAATTCTGCCCCTTCCGGATTTGTTAGTATTAGTCGTGCCCCGGAGCCGTCTACGCAGGACGAGCCGTCCGTGAACCAAAGCCCACGGCTCGGTTAGTTCTTCCGGTTCTGCCTTAACGTTCGTCCGGGATCTTCTCTACGGTCGTTCCACAATAAAATCTGCCAAAATTTGGCCTTTGATTGCGGTCCTTGGTCTATATTGGATGTCATATCCTTCTAACTCGAACTTCCACTTCAGCATCCTTCCGGATATTTCCGAACTTGACAACAGTTGTTTTATTGGTTGATTTGTTATTACAACGACCGTATGTGCTTGGAAGTATCTTTTCAACCGTTTACTTGCACTGAGCAAGGCTAATACCATACTGTTCATAGGAGTATAGTTGACTTCTGGGCCTCGTAGAGTACGGCTTACAAAATATACTGGTATTTGCCTACCTTCTCTGTCCGTCATCAAGACCGCACTAATAGCTTCTTTTGCTGCAGCCAAGTATATGATTAACTCTTCACGTTCCCTTGGAGCGGTCAGTGTTGGGAGCTCCGCGATAAGTTTTTTCATTTGCTTGAAGGCCTCTTCGGCTTCCGGTGTCCATTGAAAATCGCTCTTTTTTGTACAGTTTTTCAAGGTTTTGAAAAAAGGTAACGATTTTTCTGCTGATTTTGACAAGAACCTGTTTAAGCTTGCTAATTTTCCATTTAGCTTCTGCACGTCCTTGATGCATCTCGGAGATGGCAAGCTAAGGACTGCGTCTGCTTTATCCGGACATGCTCTCAACCCGTTGGTGCTTACTTTGTAACCTAAGAACATTCCTTCCTGCATTCCGAAGGTGCACTTCTTGGGGTTCAATTTCATGTTTATCTGTCGAAGGGTTTTGAACGTTTCTGTTATGTCTCGGATGATTTCTTCTTCCGTATGGCTCTTTATAACCAGGTCATCAACATATACCTCTAGGTTACGTCCAATCTGCCTTTGGAATGCCTTATCCACTAAGCGTTCTGTTTATGTTGACCCGAATTTTATAAACGAACGGCATCTTAGAATAGCATATATCCCTTGGCTTGTTTGACGCCGTTTTTTTTCTTCATCTCTTTTTGCCATCTTAATTTTGGTGGTACCCATTGCATGCATCATGAGCATTGAAGGAATACCCACAGATGGGACTCCACTTACAGTCTATTTCTGGTAATGGATAACAATCCTTGAGGCATGTATTGTTAAGATCTTTGAAGTCTACACACATTCGCCAAGTTCCGTCATGCTTTTTGACCATTACCGGATTAGAGAGCCAACTGTGATAATGAACTCCTTCTTTATCTTGCATCCACTAATTTTTCCACCTCATCTTGGATTACCTTATTTCTTTCTTGTGCCTGCCCTCTTTTCTTTTGCCTGACTGGTGAATATCCCTCCCGGATATTCAAGCGGTGTTTCGCGATATTTCGTTCTGGGACGCCGTCTTTCAGCTGGCTTCAGGCGAAGAAGAAAGATATTCAAGTTTTGGTTGAGCAAGGAAGCATAGTTCTTTGGTCCTTTTCTGTTAATGTTGATCCTATGGCAACTGTCTGTAGGGTTTCCGGGTGGATTGCTATATTTATTTTCTCTTCCAGTGCTGGTTTACTGCGGGATTTGTTTAGGGAGTTGGATGCTTGTCTGCAGATCTTAGACATTCCATAGGGATGCCTCTACTACTCGTAGTGTTACCGTGCCGCCTTCAACGGGAAATTTTAACCATTCCGTGTGCTGTTGCACGTACTGCGCGGTTTTCCTTATGACGGCCTTGCCTTATTTGCATTGGTGTTGTGATGGTGACCTGATAAAACCATGAAGGTTCATCCAGCGAAGGTGGAGTGTGTTTTCATCTCCATTTTTACTAGTAAGGCTATCATATCCCAAGTGGCCAATTGGTCTCTCGCTGAATCCGATAAGGTGAGTGGTTGGCGGACCATCTGATTCCCTTATCTCTTTGCGGATTTGTATGAAGAATGTTCAACAAGACTTTGAGGATGCTCCGTCGCCTGTCAATATATACCCTATATGCAAAAAATGTCCGGCCATGTCGACTTCGATGATCATTGGGCCCTCCGTCCCATCTTCTTCCCTCAGTGGTGGAAAGGATATTGCCGTCTCCGGAGAGAAGCTTTGGGTAATCCTGGGCTTGGCTACTTTTTCCCATGGTTGGATCATCAGTATAGTCAGAGGTTTATTCTTTCCGGACGCTTCTCCTTTTTTTGGTGCTTTCGGCTTGTCGTTCTGTTTTAATTCCTTGATGAATTGCGACAATTTTCCGGCCTTGATCATTTCATCTATTTGCTTTCTTAGTTGCATGCATTCATCCGTACTATGTCCCGTGTCTGAATGAAATTCACAGTATTTGTTCGGATCCCTTTTCTCCACCGGAGTTACCATTGGTGGTGGGGCTTTGAATTTTCCTCTTTCCAGAGCGAAAATTTCCTTTGGCGTTTTGGTGAGGAGTGAGAATCTATCTGGCTTACGATCCGGTCTTTGTTTGTTTTTGAAGCCTTTCTTAAAATTCGGTTTGTTCCCCCCTTCTGACGGTTTCCATGATGAGAGGTTTTTATCTGGCCTTTGAATGAGTCAGACAAACTTCTCCTTGCAGGAAGGACGTAGTCATTCTATACATTTCGTCCATAGATCTCGGAATTCTTTCGTATAGACGCTTGATTAACCCAGGGTGGGTTATTCCATGCATAAACCCGGAGATTCTCATGCATTCCGGAGCTCCTTCTACGTCTAGGACTTCTGCCTTATACCTGTCCATGAAGTCTTCCGTAGATTCTCCGTCTCTTTGCTTGATGTGATGTATTTCCACCGGATCTTTGATGTGCTTTGTTTGCTGAAGATAGTTTTCCCTGAACGCTGTTCTTAGATCTTCGTAGCTATCGATCGACTCCTTTGGTAGCTTGTCGAACCAAACTCTGGCATTTACGGTGAGGTTGATGAGTTCGACATGTGACACCATGTCGGCATTGCCCAACCTTCTGTTTTTGCGGCCGATTGAAATAGCTTTAGGTGATCCTCCGGATCTCCACTTCCATCGTATGTTTTGACATGGCTGGGCATCCTAGTTCTCGGGAGACTGAAGTTCCGGATCCGAGGTGTGAAAGGGTTTCTTTCTTCACATGTCCAAGGCTGGGAGAGATCATCTTCATAGGTGTTCGATCTTTGTCTTCTTGATTTAGATTTCCAGTGACCCCCTTCACTATCACTTTCTGAATATTGGCTAGTCGTACGAGATGGTGTTCCCTTTTGTTGACGCCTTCTTGCTTCTACTTCAGTTCTTTTTGCTTGGGGACTCCGTTGACGACTATCAGAACGCGCGGAAGTAGCTGGCTCCTTTCTTCCCAACCTATTAAACACGCCTCCTTCTTTCCGTGGCCGGGGCCGCGGTGAAAGGGATCTGTCTTTCTTAAGTCTTTTGAAAACGCTGGCATGTGGTGATGGGCTTCGGGAATACCTGTCTCCGCGTCTTCTTCTGGGTTCTGTTCGGGCGGTGGGTGTCTTGGATTCAGAGTAGTGCGATTCTTCACGGCTTCTTATCTTAATTCCGGACTCTTCGCCATAGATTAGTCTGTTTGAAATTACTTACTACTACAAAAATGTCTTTTCCCACCAATTTTTCCCATGGGAAAAAAGTCGTGGGAAAATTCCCACGGAAAAGCTACAATTTACACACCAATTGACTGACCAAATTTTCATGGGAAATCTGTTGCAAAGTTCCTACGGATTAACCATAAGTTACACACTAATTTGTTGACCATGTTTTTGTGGGAAATATGTCGCAGATTTCCCACCGATTAGCTACTGTCTTACTGCTTAACATAGTTGACATAAATTTCCAACGGATTACCCACCGATTTGATAAATCCGTAGGAAATTAGTGGGTAGTTTACACACTGATTTCTCATAAATAATATTTTTTTTGTATTTTTGTGTGCTTTATAATTTCTCGCATTACTATATGTGTCTTCATATATGCTTGTAGCTTCGTATTATATGTCTTTTTCATTAATGTAACTACTTTGTGAGGTTATTACAAGTGTGTACGTACGCGTGTGGTTATTACAAGTGTGTGCGTATGCTTGTAGCTTCGTATTATATGTGTTTGTCTATTAACGTAACTTAATATGTGTTTGTAGTTTCATAATATATGCGTTTGTAGGTATGACCTTTTTTGTGGAACAAACCATTGTATATATGTGGATATATACACGTGTATGTTCCACATGTTTGTTTATGACATTCAATGTATATATTGATATTTTGTATGTAGGTATACAGAAGTGTATATGCGTATACGTGTAACTATAATTGAAAGTAAAAGAAAACAATTATATCTGTGGGAAAGTCGTGTGTAATTTCTCACAAATTACCTACCAAGTTGATAAATCCATGGGAAATATGTGTGTAAATACCCACGGATTTCCCATAAAAAATATCGTCTTAATGTTTCTACATACTTTCACATTCCCACATTAGTTTGTATGTTTTAATATGTGTTTGTAGTTTCATATTTAATGTGTTTGTTTATTAATGTGACTATTTACAAGTGCATGTGTAGGTTTAAGTGTAACCTTTTTTGTGGAACAAACCATTGTATATGTGTGGATATATACACGTGTATGTTCCGCATGTCCGTTTATGACATTCATTGTATATATAGATGTTTTGTATGTAGGTATACGGACGTGTATATGCGTGTACGTGTAACTATAATTAAAAGTAAAAGAGAACGATTATGTCTGTGGGAAAGTCGTGTGTAATTTCCTACAGATTACCTACCAATTTGATAAATCCGTGGGAAATCTGTGTTTAAATACCCACGCATTTCCCATAAAATTTATCGTCTTTATGTTTCTGTATATTTTCACATTCCCACATTACTTGGTATGTCTTAATATGTGTTTATAGTTTCATATTATATGTGTTTGTTTATTAACGTAACTATTTATGTGAGTATCACAAGTGTATGTGTAGGTTTAGGTATAGCCCTTTTGTGGAACAAACCATTGTATATGTGTGGATATCAACACGTGTATGTTTCATATATTTGTTTATGACATTCATTGTATCTATAAATGTTTTGTATGTAGGTATACAGACGTGTATATGCATGAACGTGTAACTATATGAAAAAAGTAAAAGAAAACGATTATATCAGTGGGAAAGTCGTGTGTAATTTCCCACATATTACCTACCAATGCGACAAATTTATGGGAAATCTGTGTGTAAATACCCACAGATTTCTCACAAAAAATATCGTCTTTATGTTTCTGTATACTTTCACATTCCCACATTACTTGGTATGTCTTAATATGCGTTTGTAGTTTCATATTATATTTGTTTGTTTATTAACGTAACTTTTTATGTTAGTATCACAAGTGTATGTGTATGTTTAGGTATAACACTTTTGTGAATCAAACCATTGTATATGTGTGGATATCAACACGTGTATGTTTCACATGTTCGCTTATGACATTCATTGTATCTATAAATGTTTTGTATCTAGGTATACAGACGTGTATATGCGTGAACATGTAACTATATGAAAAAAGTAAAAGAAAACGATTGTGTCGGTGGGAAAATCGTGTGTAATTTCTCACAGAGTACTTACAAATTCGATAAATCCGTGGGAAATCTGTGTGTGCCCACAGATTTCCCACATAAAATATCGTATTTATGTTTTTGTATACTTACACATTCCCGCATTATTTAGTATATCTCAAAAAAATAAACAGATGTCTCAAAATATCGATCCTAAATGAAAGGTAATAAAATGTTGACAAGATGTCCCAAAATAAATCGTCAAATTGTTATTTCAAGTCATTTAAAATAGATGTCCACTTTCTATCATAATTTATTAAATTATCTTTAAAGTGGATAAATATTAAAATCATGAGTTGCATATCAACAAAACTGGTAATACAACCAAGTCGTAAATAGGTCAACTCAACTAATTAGTGTGTAATAACCTTGTCTACATCATATGGTTAGACAATATTGCTTAAAGAAAGTTTATTCTATATATTTAGAAGTAAGGCTATATATAGTTAGAGTTTTTTTTTAACTAATTAAACTATATGTGTCAAGAGGTGAGTTATTTTGCATACTAGTTTCTCCCTACATACTAAGGGACAAATTTTAACCATCCATTTCATTAGATTAAAAAGACATGATTTAAGATTAAAAAAACATGGAGGGACCAAAAATGTAAATTTACTAAAACTCACACTACCACTCCCTCATTATTTGTAGTGTTGGCAAATCTTGCCCAAATTGCAATTAATTGATTTTTTTGACATTTTGTACGTATTTTTACGTTTTCGTCAGTTTTTTTACGTTTTCGTCCATTTTTTTAACGTTTTCGTCAGTTATTTCACGTTTTCGTCTTTTTTATACGTTTCATCCGTTTTTTTACGTTTTCGTCAGTTTTTTACGTTTTCGTCAGTTTTTTTACGTTTTCGTCCGTTTTTTTATGTTTTCGTCTGTTTTTTTACGTTTTCGGCTGTTTTTTACGTTTTCGTCTTTTTTTTTACGTTTTCGTTTGTTTTTTACGTTTTCGTCCATTTTTTTACATTTTCGTCCGTTTTTAACGTTTTCGTCAGTTATTTTACGTTTTCGTCTGTTTTTTTACGTTTTCGTTCGTTTTTTTACGTTTTCGTCAGTTATTTTACGTTTTCGTCTGTTTTTTTACGTTTTCGTCTGTTTTTTACGTTTCATCCGTTATTTTACGTCTTCGTCAGTTTTTTTACGTTTTCGTCCGTTTTTTTAACGTTTTCGTCAGTTATTTCACGTTTTCGTCTTTTTTTTACGTTTCATCCGTTTTTTTTACGTTTTTGTCCGTTTTTTACGTTTTTGTCAGTTTTTTTACGTTTCGTCTGTTTTTTTACGTTTTCGTCAGTTTTTTACGTTTTCATCAGTTTTTTACGTGTTCGTCTAATTTTTTACATTTTCGTCCGTTTTTTTATGTTTTCGTCTGTTTTTTTACGTTTTCGTCTGTTTTTTACGTTTTCGCCTTTTTTTTACGTTTTCGTTTGTTTTTTTACGTTTTCGTCCATTTTTTTACGTTTTCGTCCGTTTTTTAACGTTTTCGTCAGTTATTTTACGTTTTCGTCAGTTATTTTACGTTTTCGTCCTATATTTCTTCATTTTTCATCTTTTTTTACGTTTCCTTCGTTTTTTACGTTTTTGTCTGTTTTTTTACGTTTTTTAACATTTACATACGTTTTCGTCCGATTTCGCACGTTTTCGTCCGTTTTCGCACGCTTTCGCACGTTTCTTACGTTTTCGCATGTTTTCGTCAGCTCTCGCGCGTTTTCGTCAGCTCACGCGCGTTTTCGCCAGCTCTCGCGCGTTTTCGCTAGCTCTCGCGCGTTTATGCCAGCTCTCGCGCGTTTTCGCAAGCTCTCGCGCGTTTTCGCCAACTCTCGCCCGTTTATGCCAGCTCTCGCGCTTTTTCGCAACCTCTCTCGCGTTTTCGTCAGCTTTCGCACGCTATCCCGTTTTCATACGCTTTCGCCCGATTTCTTACGCTTTCGCCCTTTTCGCACGCTTTCGTCTACTTTCGCACGTTTTCTTACGATTTCGCATGTTTTCGTCTGTTTTTGTACGTTTTCGTCTGTTCTCGCACGTTTTCACACGTTTTCATTCGTTTTCGCACGTTATCGTCCGTTTTCATATGTTTTCGTCCGTTTTCGGTCGTTTTCAGACGTATCCATCCGTTTTCATATGTTTCAGTCTGTTTTCTTACGTTTTCGTCGGTTTTTGTCCGTTTTCGCACATTTTTGTCTATTTTCGTCCGTTTTCGCACGTTTTTGTCTGTTTTCAGATGGTTTCTTTCTGTTTATACGTTATTATCTCTGTTATTATGGCCAAAAACCTCCTAAAACCCTAACCATAACCCCTATACCAAAAACACCTAAACCCATAAACCACTAGGTATTAATATCTCAAGTGTAAATATAAATAAACCTTAAAATCTATAACAAAACTCTAACACCTAACCACTAACAATATACCAAAAACCCTTAAAACCCTAAAACTACTAGGTATAATATCACAAGTGATATACATAAACTTTAAAATCTATACAAAAAAACCCTAAACCTCTAAATACGAAACCTTATACTAAAAATCCTAACCCCCAATCCACTAAGTTATATACACAAATGATAATATACATAACTTTAAATTATATGCGTAAAATCTAAACCCCTAAACACTAACCTATACCATAAACGCTAAACCTTTAACTACTAGGTTTATTATCACAAGTGATTATATACATAAACTTCTAATAATTTTATACAAAAAACCTAGACCTTATACCAAAATCCTAAACCTCTAGCACTAGGTATAATATAACAAGTGGTATATACGCATAAACTTTATAACCTCTACCAATAAACCCTAAACCCTAACCACCAAAACTTATAACCAAAACCCTAAAACCGCTTATACACTAAACTTTATACCAAAACCCTATACCTTTACCGCTAAACCCTTACCAAAAAAAACTAAAAAACCCCCTCCCTAATCACTAAACAATATAGACCTTAAAAACCTAAACCACCTAAATACTAAAACCATATTCCAAAAAACACTAAACCCTAACCACTAGGATAATATCACAAGTGATATATACATAAACTCTTTAAAAATTATACGCCCAAAAAACTCTAAACTTAACACTAAAAAACCATAGGCAAAAACCTTAACAACACTATACAAGGTTAATATCTCAAATGATAAATACAGAAACATTTAGAATATATACCAAAAAACCCTAAACCCCTAAACAATAAACAGTTACACTAAAAACATTAATACCCCTATCACACTAGGTATATTATCACTAGTATTTATATTATACATAAAGTTATAATCTTATTTCTATATCCAAAGCTAACTATAGGTATAATATTAACAAGTGATATAAATATTAAACTTTAACAATCTATACTAAAAACCTTAACTCTAACCACTAATCCATATACCAAAACATTAAAACCCTAACTACTAGATATTAATATCACACAATTTGATATATACATAAACTCTTAAAATTCTATACAGAACTAAACCCCTAACCACTAAACCATATACCAAAAACCCTAAACCTCTAACTACTAGGTATAATATCACAAGTGATATATACATAAACTTTAAAATCTATACCAAATATCCTAAACCCCTAACCACTAAACCATATACCAAAAACCCTAAACCCATAATCACTAAACCTTATACCAAAAACCCCTAAACCCCAATCACTATGTATAATATCACAAGTGATATATATATAAACTTTAAAACCTATACTAAAAACCCTAAACCCCTAACCATTAAATTTTATACCCAAAACCTAAACCCTTAACCACTAAACCCTATACCATAAACCCTAAACACCTAACCACTAAACCATATACCAAAACCCTAAACCTCTAACCACTAAACCCTGTGCCAAAAACCTTCAACCCTCCTCCCTAACCACTAATCCTTATACCTAAACCCTAAACCCCTAACCACTAAACCCTATGCAAAAACCCTAAATCCATAAACACTAGGTATAATATCACAAGTGGTATATACATAAACTTTAAAATCTATACCAAAAACACTAAACCCCTAACGACTATCCTATACCAAAAACATAAACCTCTAACCACTAGGTGTAATATCACAAGTGATATATATATACATAAACTTTAAAATTTATACCCTAAACCTTAAACCACTAACCACTAAACTATATACCAAAACCCCTAAAACCCTAACCACTAAAACCTATACCAATACCTTTATAAACTAAGATTCACTCGTAGCTTAACAATTATTACCCCTGACATTGAAGGGAAGCAGTTGGGAGAAAAACACACGAGAAGTGTGTGTAAAAGTAAGGAAATTAAAAAAATAAGAATTTATATAGTGGCAGAAAGTTAAGTTTATTGAGTTTAAATCTTAGATTAATCTCCACCATTAGATCAAACACAAATGAATGGTGAGGATTTGTCCCTTGGTATGTGAGGAGAAACTGATATGTAAATTTTCTCATGATAGAATATCCCTTTGTTGAAAGCTGTGACAACCGTGGTTCGAGCAGGTTGGTCAAATCGTAGTGTTGACCTAAATATCTGTTCTATAAGTTTGGTTTATGAGATTTTATGATTTTATGTGTTCTATATGTGTTTGTGTGGGATATGTGATATTGGATAATCAATCCATTGAGCGTGATCGTCTCAATGGGATTGGATTTGTGTTGAATTTTGTGAAGTTCATTTCGTTCACTTTTTGTGACAAGGAAATGATTTTGGTGATCGAAGCGGTTTCGCGTTAATTGTGTAAGTAATTATACGTATACGTATTTTTATGTTAGTAATTTAAGATAAATTTTGACTTTAGAAGTTTAGTTGAGAAAATGTAAAATTTCTATTTTTAGAAAGTTAGGTTGGAAATGAAAAGTTATTTTTAGAAAGTAATTTTCAAGCAAAATGGTTTAACAATTTAGTTTATGTTTTTATAAAACTTAAGGTATAAAGATAATTAATTAATTAATAAAATAAAAGAAAAAAAAATATTTTTTTAGGCATGAATAGTAAAATCCGAAAATTAGAAAAGAAAAAAAAAGAAAAGAAAAAGAATTAAAATACTAATCCTAATCTAATAACTAGTTAGAGTTAGTTTAGGATTCTACCTAGATGCCTATATATACAAGATTAAAATCCCTAACCCTCCCCATTTACCTAGTCGACCGGCCATAAGGATGGAGAAAAGAGAAGACGAAATTTTTAGGGTTTCGCTTTAAGGTACGATTCGATTTGTTAATTCTAGTTCGTTTATTTTTCTAGTAACTTAGTTATGATGGATTAGGGTTCATGTAGGATCTGTAAATTTAAGGTTTTTATGTTTTAAAATCGTTTTTATATGGTTAATGAAGTTAACCATGTGTAATTAGGGTTTTAGGTTTAGTAAATTCGGAGTTAAATTGTTGGCAGTTTTGAAGGGTCAACTTGCGAGGGTCATAACTTGATCATCCGAATAGCTTTTAATGATTTTCAAAAGCCTAAAATTATCTACAGAGAGTCTACTTTCAAACCCCATAGGTTTCAAGAATTAAAAGTGAGTGGAAGGTATTTAAATAATTCAAACAATATTCGTTGTCAAGGCTGAGTTTTTAGGTCAGATTTAGGTCAAGTTGTGTGAAGTGAAAACCCTATTTAAAATTTTAATTAGACTTAGCCCTTCTACAGTAGTTGAGTATTATGTATCTATTAAAGATCCACCAAAGGAAATTAATTAATTCGAAGTCTAAGTATTATTTTTAAGTCTAAACTTTTTAGTGCACAATCAGACCCGAATTGGGACTGTTTTGGAGTTTGATTTTCTTAGGAGTACTTGTGTATGTAATTGACACTTGGGAATCACATGGTAGTTATTAAACACATAAGGGAACATGTGTGATTTTTGGTTTGAATTATGGGAATGTTTAAGTGGTGCGTTTAGGGCACGCAAGTGAGAGTAAAATTCTGCTTAAAACCAGAAAGTTTAAAGAGTAACATTTAAGTATAAATGAAATATGTAAGAATGGGTAAAGATTTTAAATGATTATAAGACTATGATAGATAGCCTAGGTATCCATCATAGTTGAGGTTACATCAAATTGGGTTGAATTCCTAATTAATGGTAGCTAATAATGTGTTTAACTGTTTAGATTGTTCGTGAGATTTTGTGAGGTTTTGATTGGATCTTTTTGGAAGCTAGCATTCAGGTGAGTTTTATAGTCCCATTTTTACATTGTTTTTAAATTGAGATGGAAATGATGCTTGTGTTTAAATATTTTAAATTACTGTGATTGTATGCTTTAAATGTGCTTGGACATTATGTGCTTTGTTGTGTCTATTATTGTGCTATTGAATTGGATCGGAGGGGTACGCCTACCCATTGGATCGGGGGTAACGTTCCTACCTATTTTGGGTCCAGGCCTAAGTATAAGTTCCAGCTGGTAGACTTTTAGGTGCGTAAGTGACATATGGATCGGGGGTAACGTTCCTACCCATACTAAATAGGCACTACATGCTTCCTAGTTCTAGCATTCCACACGTCATTCAAGAATTTAGAAACACAAGCATAATGAATCAAATTAAACACAACATTTTCACAAGTAGCAAGCTAGCAATCAAACAGCAATTAGCATTCGAAGATCCCGGAATTTAGACCTAGTCATTACACGCATTTACAGACCTTGTTTTTTAATTAGAAATACAAACTAGAAATCCTAGGGTGTTCTTCTACTCAGTCTTCCTAAGCTTTCGCATGACTATGAATGGCACGACCTTATCTTCATGTTGATTGCTCCTAGGCTGTTGGTCCTGGGCCTAGGGTTTGCTAACATACGTTTTTGTGAGCTATTCTGTAGATGTAAAGCGCGAGATTAGAATTCCTAAAAGTCTGATTTCACCTTGGTGCTCTATTCAGTGTGGTACTACTTGCAATGCGATACATGCTGGGTTAATCACATTTTAGTTGTTTCTTACAGCTTGCATTGCTGTCGGAGGTAAATTCTGTAGAGTGACTGGTTTATGAAAACTCTCTGACTCATTAGTTTTTTAAAAACTGACTTTTTCTTTGCAAAATAATTGTCTCTCAAGAGAGTTTGAAAAAGGAGCCGCCGGTATTTCCTAAAAAACTGATGGTTTTGGAAGTCTTTGCGCATTTGGATTAGTCGAACAACAGATGGTTTATCAAACTTTAGTGTCTACAACAGATTTTCCCTTGCTATTTTGCAACGAGTTTTTCAACACACGTTATGTGCCATGTTCTTGTCTTGCAGTTGAGCTTTCCAAATCTAGTATTTCAACATATTTTCACGATTCTTTTTTTTTTTTATTTTTTTTCGAAATACATTTGACGCCTTTTCTTTGCAATCTGTGTCAGTTTTCAGTTTGATACTTGACATTCGTGTAAAGCGATTTCAAGAGAAATTGAATGTTTTATCTAGTCTAGCAAAACGCTGTAAAAGCTCAGTGTAAATCACTTTAACTTACAAAATCAGTTTGTTCAGAAAGGCTTTTGTGCAAGACAGTCACATTCCATGACTTTATGAAGATATAAGCCATTGTAATTCAGTGATCTCATCTAAATCAGATGTAGTTTTAACAAATACAAGTAAGAACACATAACATCTTTAGACACACATTCTTGCAAAAGCATATCATACATGTTGGAAAATTCTGCCTTATCAGATTCAAGTTCATCAAGTTCATCTTCAAGAGATTCAACGTACTTTAAATCTGCATGCATTTCTTTCTTAAGTTCATGTATAAACGCGAGACTATCATCCTGAGTCTTAAGGGCAAGGGGCATCAAACATTTCTTAACTAAGATTTCCATATCTTGAGCAGTTGGGTGTCGAAGATAAAGATGGTCGTTTGAATGTTTTACCCATGCTTGGTTGACGAGTTCGTTCAGATGATTGATGTTGTTTGTCATGACATTATATGCTTGTCTACTTTTGCTTACTGATTTAGACACTGGTAAGAAATCTATGTTTTTGAAAACATTTGGTTTTGTTTTTACAAATGATTTTCTCCACATTTTCTTTCTTATTTCATTTGCCTGTGCGAACTGAATTTCATAATGCTGGGTTGGGGGTTTGAAAATTTCATAAAGACTATTTAACTTCGTGTAGTCAAATGGTTTGACTAAGTCTTTATTCAATTTAGATCGACTCTTGTCAGCAAGAGTCAAGATCTCTTCACTATCGGGGATGAGTCTGGTTGCTGGACCAGATTGAGCCTTTTTGTGGTACATTGGATTGGCAAAGGTAGGTCTTCCATTAAATGTAGAGCATTTGGGCGCTAACATTTGAATGGTTTGGATTGATTGACCTCGTTTGTAAACAATTTCATTCAGAAATTTTATTTGGTGTTCCATTGAAATCATTTTGTCAATATCTTTGTCTTCCCTAAGTTTCAAATCCGTTATTACCTTTGTTTTCTCCTTGACAAGACCTTCGTAATGTGACCTAGTTAAAAGACTCTGTTTGACTAACTCATCGTGTTTTGCTTGAACAACAGAAATCTCGTAAGCCTTAACTTTTAAACCTTCTTGTATATCAATGTCCTTTTGAGCTAATAGTCCTAGAGTTTCATTTAACTTACGTTCAAGTTGGTCATAGTCAACTGTACGATCATTAAAAGCCTTGTACCTCTCAAACTCATTCTGTTTGTTTTGAAGTGCAACTAAACAACTATCCCGGATACTATTAGATTCTCCTAGAGTTCTACTAGTTTCCGCAAGAATAGATTTGCACTCAGTTAACTCTTGAGTCAATGTTGCATTTGCTTTCTTTAATTACTAATGGATTCAGATTGGTCAAAATGTTGTATGTCATTGGCAAACACATTATCGTCAGTATCGTATTGTACTTGTTCCAATGGCTCAGCGTCTGTGCCAGAGTCTGCATGAGGAACCTCTTGAATCTTTGCCATGTAACTGTAATGTGCTTTCAACTCTTGTTCATCAATCTCTTCATCCGTGTCTGCTAGGTGGAGTCTTTTACACAGTAACATCTTTTCCTTGTGATACGTGGAGTCTTTAACCCGTTTTAGCTTTCTGCATTCCTTAGCATAATGACCAAATTCCTTTCATTTAAAACACTGTATCCCAGACTGTTGCACTACTTGACCACCTACTGTTTCTCTAGCCCTAGCAACATGTACTGCCCTTTAATTCCTAAACTGTCCAGACTGATTGTCATTCTTGTACCTTAGAGTGGTATCTACATTCTTGTTTCTGGTGTTTGAGGAAGTTCTGAGGTTGT
The DNA here is from genome assembly GCA_026074375.1 of Tanacetum coccineum. Taxonomy (NCBI): domain Eukaryota; kingdom Viridiplantae; phylum Streptophyta; class Magnoliopsida; order Asterales; family Asteraceae; genus Tanacetum; species Tanacetum coccineum. The sequence goes on along the minus strand of BQNB010000569.1, from coordinate 42 downwards.
TGTTGGTAGGTTTGTAGATTTTATTGAAGTACTTTGCAATGA
>BQNB010000568.1:0-149686 GCA_026074375.1 Tanacetum coccineum | reverse complement strand
GAAACATAATAGATGTTTGCAATCGAGTTACATTGCCTGAATTTCACTTTAATAGGGATGAGCGCGGTACCATTTTGGTATCGTACCTGTACCGTTTTCGGTGTACTAGATTTTTTCCCGACTTATATTCAAAGTCCCGTTCCCGAAACCGTATCTTAAACCGATACCTGTATCGGTATTGGTACCAGTTTCGGTAGAACGATACTAAAAGGGGTAGAGCACCGTATAGCTTTTATCTCATCCATTTTAACTCGATGATGATAGTTTTGGTGTTACAGGCAACATACCTTTATTGTCACACCCAGCCTAGGCGGAAACACGAGGCGTAACATCATAGATATCATCACAACACAATGGTGTCTACTATAAAGAAATATAAATGAAAGAAATAATCAAATGGACACTATGTGTCATGACAATACCCAACACAAGATAGATGAGTCTTGCATTACTAAAGTAATGTCATACATGAGCAAAATGTTCCAAATACTAACAATCTCTAACTATCAAGTATCAAGCAAAACAAATGTCATAACTGAAAAGACTAGAAAAGACAACTCCACATGCAATGCCTAGGGTCTCTCTAGCCACTCTTTCTAACATCCTTCTTATCATCATGATACTCACCTAAAAATGATGCTTAAAAATGTCAACATAAAGTTGGTGAGAGTCATAGGTTTAAGACACGATATACAATCCAAGACTGCACATTACTGTGATAATAAAGAAAATATTGCAGGACAATAAATGAACTATCATACAGGCTAGCATGCACAACCAATTCTATACAATCCAATTACACGATTTCCCTATAACGATTTATAAGATGTCTCAATCGTACCAAGGTCCTTGTGGATACCATGGATACCCGTAGGTGATCCCCCTGACTTAGTTTACAATTCTCAATATCACATCAGAAAACATGTAGCACACAACAGACAATAGTCACGTATAGTTCATGCATCTTTGACAACACATTATCACAGTAATCAAAATATTTCCAAATACTTTGCATCATTTCCACCCCAATAAAATCATAAGAAAAGATGGGCTATGAAACTCACCCGATTGCTTTGCAGCTTCCACAAACACTAGCACAAATCTAAACAACAAAACAACACGTGTTACACGCTACTAAGCCAAAAGCTTAAGCACATGTAACAATCATATGATGGATGTCTAAGATGTTTAGTTACCCTCACGGGTCACCCCGACACCATGCTCAACTTTAACAACTTCATTACCAAGTTTCACTAGTTAGTCACAATTTGTTCAAAACTGCAGAATTTTAACGCGACTTAACGTACTCAAAAACCTTACTTACTGACCTCCATAATTCAAACCAAAAATCACCTATGTTCATTAATGAGTATATTAACTACCTTATGATTCCCAAGAGTAAATTAATGCACAAGTACTCCTAAGAAAATCAAACTTCAAAACAGTCCCAATTCGGATCTGATTGCACACTAAAAAGTTTGAACTTATTAACCATACTTAGACATAAAATCAGAAGGTATCATTCTGAGGTTTCTCCATATACATATGGAACTTAACTACTGTAGAAAGGATAAGCTCAATTCGAATTTTAAGTTAGGGTTTTACCCTCACAAACATGACCTAAATCTGACCCGTATTTACTGTTTTGACAACTTTTAGGGTAAACAACATTTGAATGACTTCCCGACCTTAAAAACTTTCGAGGCCAGATTTTCTGGAAAGTACATTCAATGAGATACTGTTTAGAGTCTAGAAACATAAAAAAACTATTACCATCATGGAGATAATCACTCGTAAACACAACCCTAAATTCTGCTCATCCTAAATCAAGACTTTATCGCAAATCTAACCTAACCAATTGCATGATCATGACCCAAATCAAGCCCTACTCATTCTAACATCATTAAATATCATTAATATTATGTATTTTATGTGAACCCTAGATCCATCATAAATGATGTTACATGAATTAAAAGAATAAACAAGGAATAAGAACATACCTAACGATCTTTCTTGAATTAACACGATCTAACATCTAGATTTCTTGATCAAAATTTTTGTCTTCCTTAGGGTTTTGAGAGCACAAATTCACGGCAACAATAAGAAGAGAAAAGAGATGGGCCAAGTTGATTATATAACTATTTCTTTGAGTCCTAGCCCAACTCAAATAAGTCAAAAACAAATTCCTTAAAACCCTAAACCGGACGCACCCTTAATATAATATATATTTTATATATTTTTTTATATTTTACTAATTAACTAATTTACTATTTTACCTTAAGTTTTTATAAAAACCTAAGCTAATTTGATTAAACCTTTTTACTTAAACGCTACTTACTAACCTTTCTAAAAATAACTTTCATTTCACCAAACCACTTTCTATTTTTAGAAAGTTTGCCACAACTTCTATATTTCACTCACTTATTTCATTTCTAAAATGCCACATTACTCATAAACGCTTAACACATAATTATACAACCATTGACGTAGCAATGCATGCAACACGTCTTTCATTTCCATTATCACCACACGTGAACAAATGGAATACTTAACACCAAACTCAAACACACTCAAAATGAGATGCCCAAACACCTCAAAATGATATCAAGCACATAATTAACTCACTTAGCCCACATAAATTCACATAGCTCAACACTTAAACACGTAAAAATGAACTCGTAGCCATATCTAAAGGTTTAAACCAACATGCTCAATTCACAGTTGTCATATTGACCCCTCCTTAGGGAAATCTCATCCCGAGATTTAATTAGCCGAGTCAACAGCACGATCAACAAATAACTGAGGATACTTAGACTTCATATAATCTTCGCGTTCCTAAGTGAACTCGGGATCACGCTTTGAATTCCAACGAACTTTCACAAGAAAAGAAAAATCTTACTACGCTTTAATTTCTTAATCTCATAGTCCATAATCTCTACGGGTTCCTTAACAAAACATAAGGTCTTGTCAATTTTTATTTCATTCAATGGCACATGCAGATTAGCATCCGCCAAATACTTCTTCAAATTTGACACGTGGAATGTGTCATGTACACCACTTAACTCCTCAGGTAATCTTAACCTATAAGCTACGGGGCCAATCCTTTCAAGGATCTCGAATGGTCTTATGTATCTGGGTGCCAACTTACCCTTCTTTCAAAAACGCACTACGCCCTTCCAAGGCGACACCTTCAATAGTCGTCTATCACCCACCTCAAACTCTAACGGTTTACGTCTCTTATCCGCATAGCTCTTTTGACGATCTCTTGCCTATTTGAGCTTTTCTTTTATCCATACCACCTTATCTGTCGTATCTAGTACTAACTCAGGCCCAGTCAAACTACTCTCTCCAATCTCTGCCCATAGAACAAGCGACCTACATTTCCTTTCATGTAAAGCTTCAAACGAAGCACACCAAATGCTCGAATGCTAACTACCACCAAAATCAATAACACATGCCCTTATTATATTTTCTAAAGTCTGAATCATACGTTCACTTTGTCCATCCGCTTGAGGATGCTACCCAGTACTCAAATCCAATCGCTTCTCTAACACCTTCTACAGCGTCTGCCAAAACCACGGGGTAAATCATCCATCTCAGTCTGAGTTGATCATCACCAGAATTCCATTCCTTGCTATTATCTCATCAATATAAATCCTTGCCAACTTCATATCTTGAAATCTCTTGTATAGCTAGAAAATGAGCTACTTGGTCAGTCTATCGACCATCACCCAAATCACATCATACTCGCTACTTTGACCTTGGAAATTTACTGATAAAATCCATGGTGATTCTATCTCATTTTCACTCAAGTATCTCAGGCTGTTGCAGCAAGCCAAAATTCTTTGACATCACAGCTTTCACCTCTTAAACAAATCCAACAATTTCTAACATAGGTAACTATACCCTTTTCTACACGTGGCTACCAATACATGTCTCCAAGGTTATAGTACGTCTTATCCGCTCTCGAATGTACCAAGTACCTTGATGCATGAGCCTCATCCATTACTACCGTTCTCATCATTCCCTACTAACAGAACTCATATACGATCCATAAAGTACAAACTCTCGTCCTCCTTCTTTTCCATATGTCAATCTAACCCATGAAGCCTTTCTGCGAGTACATTCTCTTTCTTGAACGCCTCACTTTGGGATGCCAATATCATTCCTCTTACTCCATACTGAATGGTCATAGCCATCGCTCGAACACGTCTAGGTTTCACTCGTTCCTTCCTTCTTAACACATCAATCACCACATTTGCCTTACCTGGATGGTAGCGAATTTCATACTCATACTTACTATACAATTTAATCCATAAAGTACAACCATCATCTGCTCTCTTTTCCATTTGTTGGTCCAGGTCGCGCAGCATTTCTGCTGGCGCGTTCTCTACCTTGGACGTCTCACTTGAAGTAGCCAATATCTTGTCCTTAACACTTAACTGGATAGTCATGGACATTGCTCTTACTCGTCTTAGTTTCACTCTCCCTTTCTACTCAACGCATCAACCACTACATTCGATTTATCGAAGCGTCACACAAATCATTCTTCAAGTCTGGAAAGCCTCTTCTCGTTCTGCGCCCTACGCATACTTCTGATTCCTCTAAGTTAGGGAAGTAAGGGGTTTAACAATCTTAGAAAAGTTTGCGATGAAACGTAGGTAAGTAACCTGTCAATCCTAAGAATAATCATATCTCGGATGGTGTCGTAGGTACTTCCCAATTCTTCACTGCCTCACACTAGTAACCTTAGCATACAACTTCTCCTTCCTCAGTAATTCCAACTCTAACTTCAATTGAACTCCATGCTCCTCTTCTTAACAAACAACACTGGTGCTCCTCACGGAAAATGACTAGGTCGTATGAAACCTTCGTCTTGCAACAAAACCAAACATTTTTTGAATTTTGGACCAAAAGTGAACTCGCACCAAACCACAAGGACCAAAAATGTACTTAACTCTAAAAATAATAATAGTAACATTTATCTAATAGTTGTTAAGCTATTTTTCTTTTACATCATATAAAATAATAAAAAAATAAATATACAAAAATATTCTTCCTTTTAGTTTAAGTTAATCTTTTTATTTTATTTCCTATGACTTTTTGCAAATTGCTCCGGGTTTGTATAAACCCACATTCTTGAGGTAAACATCTCGCTAGTCCGTTCCGCGAACTTAAACGTAAAATCAAAAGAGGACTCGTAAACCCGAAAAGACACCAATCTACTCGAATCACCCAAACCTTACACCAAACCACCGTTCATCGAGGAACTTTTCGTCATAGCGTCCAAGATCAACATGATCGAGACGAAATTTGAAACTCCACCCGATTCCCCACCCATAACCATCATTGATCCTGATGACTAACCCATGTGGTCAAGCACCAGGACTGTTGTTCCAACACCTAGTTCCGCTATAATTCAACTCCTTATTTCCAATAATTTTCATATCAAGGGTACCTACATGCAAATGATTCGGGATAATCAATTTGATGGGCGAATCCGGTCCGATCCTCACCGACACGTAGCCGATTTTCTTGAGATTAGTAACCTTTTTCAGTATGGTGAAAATCAAGAGGAATCGGTTATGTTGAGGACTTTCTCTTTCTCATTAACCGGAGAAGCTAAGACCTGGATGAATGAATTAGATGAAGGAACCATTACTTAGTGGAATGAATTAAGAGAAGCTTTTATAAGCCGATACTTTTCTCACGCAAAGTTTAGACGTCTCCTAAACGACATTCATAACTTTCACCAACTTGATCACGAAACTCTCGTTCTCGCTTGGCTCCGAATGAAAGAAATGCTTCGCACTAGTCACGGACACGGTCTAACCAAAGGAACGATAATTCAAATATTCTATCGTGGTTTAGACGATCCAAGACAAGGAATTCTCAACGTCTGAGGAATCTTCTTCTGCAAAACTCCTAACGAAGATTTCAAAATCGTCAAGGACAAGGTCCTTCTCAAGCTCGATTTCTCGGATGATTCTCACAAATCCGAACCTAGAACCGTTGTTTCGCCGGTAGAAGCAACATCAATTCTGATCACGCCATTTTGATGGAGAAATTCAAAGCTCTCGCTACAAAAACCGATTCCGAATTCTCAATCATAAGGAAAGAGCTACAAGAGATGTGAGACGGTCGTAGTGACAACTACGCTTCACAAATGTACATGAGTGATGACACGTCGATGTATCACGACCAAAATTCCAGAGATTCGTACTCTTATCCAAACCAAAGCCTAAACCGTCATCATCCTTACCCACGAAATAGAATGCCCTATCCATCACAATATTTCAAATTACCCAAAACCTCACCGGAGGAGATGATGAGAGAATGGATGGCTAGGCAAATGGATGCGAATGAGCGAATGAAGAACCTGTTAGAAATCGTTATCTAAAATAACATAATATTACATTAATAATATTACATTAATATTATACAAGCTACGCAACGGAAAAGAAACACATATAGCAACTATAATTAACATAAACAAACGTAAAAGAAAAAGGTACCTCTGGCAACCAAGCTAATGACGAAACGCAAGCGTCTTCATGTACAAACATGTTGAAACGCCGTTAAAAAAAATAGATTCTAGTCATCAGATGATTGAATCGTTCTTTTGAAATGAGTTGGATACATATGGTTTTTAAAACATCTTTTAAAACAAACACAGATTGATAGCACTATCAAACACACGACTCTTCTTATTCTAAAATTAACTCTTTGAATTGTCTTTGTTCCTCGTTCTCTTCTTTCCTCCCTCTCCCTCTTTTTGCACTAGACTTCTTGATACACAACCTCTTCGTTTATAAGGATTACATCATTCTCCCTTTCTTTCTGCAATATGTGTTTTCAAAAATTACAGAAACGAAGATGAAAAAAAATTGAGCTCGATAAACTTGAAAAAGTAAAATAAGCTTGAATTGTACCTTTTCCTGCTCTTACTATTTCGCTTTCTCTTCTTCCTTCCGGTCTCAACTTCTTCGTCCGAATGAAATGCATTTTTCTCTCCATCTTTCTGAGTAAGAATTTCCTCAATCTCTCTCATTATCTAGAATTGTATTTAAAAATTAGAGAGAATTACATAAATCGTCCTTGTGGTTTTCCGAATCTAACATATTTGGTCCCTGTGCTTTTTTTCATCATGTTTGGTCCTTGTGGTTTTAATCCATTGCGGGTTTGGTCCCTTGACCAACATTTCCTTAGTTTGATCAAGGGACCAAACCCGCAATGGATCAAAACCACAAGGGACCAAACCCGCAATGGATCAAAACCACAAGGACCAAACCCGATGAGAAAAAAAGCACAAGGACCAAATATGTTGGATCCGGCAAACAACAAGGACGATTTATGTAATTCTCTCTAAAAATTATAAGTTATAAATCAATAACCACTTCAAAACAGGGTATGAGTGTAGAATAAACGGGTAAACGGACGAAAGACAATAAACAGACTTATTTCTACATGTTGGGAAACTTCATTAAGCTCCTCATCGTCGCCTCAAAAGCAGCCAATATTGGCGCTTTCGTTCAGCAACCATGGTAAACCAAATATCTACACTACTTATAAAGAAAAAAACGTAGTTATTTACTTATAAAAGGCAATCAAATCTATTAACTATTTAGTATTTACTTATAAAAGTAATCATCCGGCAGTAATAAAAAATGGAAATAATTTGCTTGACTGAGATCAATGTTCAATTTACTTATAATGCATGATTGCTAGTAGGAATAAGGAACATAACGAGAACCTGACTTACAATCCGGTTTGGATCATTTCAATTCTCATTTCCAATGGCCACCAACTAAATAATATTGTTCGTAGGTTTTATCGTCTTATACATCTAGACGTTGACATCGTTGTCATCAACGAAATATATAACTCTTCTGTAACAACTATTGATTGAGTAAAAAGTTATTATAAAGAAACTACTTATAGGGATACAAGATGTCATGAATACTGTTGATACAAAAGTTGGATGTACCTAGATCAGGCCCGAATTAGGTATAATTCGGGTTGCTTGGCTCCGGCTCTTGCACCAAGTGAATCTTGATTGTGAGACCTGCGCACTAAGAGAGAAAGCACCGTTAGGCTTACCGTGGGATTGTCTCCCACGATTAGACTCCGGCGTGAGAGTAAGTAATCGGTTTATGGTTATAATCGGTGATTATTGGTGTGGAGAGTGTTTAGGGTTCTTAGAGCGTAGAACATACCTGTGAATGGAAGACGAGGGTCTCCTTATATAGGGGTAAAACCCTAAGACCTTTCGTGTCCATAATTAATATAACCGATATACATTAATTACCTCATAAGTAACGGTCATATTAATTATGGGATAAGTAACAGTCATATTAATTATCTCATTAAATGGTCATAAGTAGAGTCAAAGTATGACTCCTTGGTCAACGACAGCGCATGCTGGCGCTATGTTCTAGCGACCCGCGGCCCAGACGTGGTCCGTGACCACGACCCGCTGGCCCAGTAGCGATAGTAAATGGATTGGCCCATATTCGTAGAAATGGGTCGGGACATACTATGGGTCAACATGTCCCCCAGTCTAGTATGATATGGTTCTTGACCATGTTATGCTAGACTTATGTTATACGTCTTCAGCAAGTAAGCTCATAATCGTATAAATAGATCGGGCCATACTATACGGTTACACCAAACATAATAGTCGACGAGATCAAGAACTATCTTGATTCTAGATATGTTGGTCCTCACGAAGCTTGCTAGAGACTCTTTGAATTTGATATACACAGCAGAGAACCCGCAGTCCAAGTCCTAGCTGTTCATGGACAAAATATGCAACGTATTGTCTTTAGAGAGAGAGATCAATTGCAATCTGTGGTCGAGAACCCCAACAAGAAAAAGACCACTCTGACAGAGTGGTTACAATACAACGAGCATAACACAGATGGAAGAAACCTAACATACTTGGATTTTCCATCAAAATATGTGTGGAACAAAACTTACAAGTATTGGCAGCGCCGACGACAAATAAATAGGTATTCAATTGGTAGGATGTCGTACATTCATCTAGCTGCCGGTGATTTATTTTATCAAAGAATGCTGCTTTCCCACCAAAGAGGTTGTAGGAGTTTTCGGGACATACGTACGGTTAACCACGTAGTATATCCAACATGTCGTGCAGCATGTGAGGCAATGGGTCTATTGGGAGACGACACAGAATGGGAGAATACCTTGAAAGAGGCAGCTTCAACTGCTACAGCAAGCCAGTTACGAACTCTTTTGGCACATATACTTACGCATTGCCAAGTATCAAACCCCCTAGATTTATGGAAACGTACATGGAATCTTATGTCGAATGACATACCATATGTTGCTTCCATCTCGCTGGGTATCCCCAACCTTCACATACATTCGTCACAGCTCGAGAATTACACAAAATATGAGCTTGAAGCATGTTTAAACCATCGTTCTAGATCACTTACCGACTTCGGAATACCCTTACCACCAGAAGATTTAATGTTAGTACTTCGGAACAGGTTACTTATGGAGGAAAAAAGTTACGATCGACAGCTATTGGCAGCAGAGAGAGACAAACTGATACACAAGCTCAACAACTGTCAACGAAGTATCTTTAACCTTATCGTAAATGCTGTCGCTACAAGTACACAAGAACTCATTTTCGTTTACGGCCACGGTGGTACAGGAAAAACATTTTTGTGGAAAACAATAATATATGCGCTGCGTGCTGAAGGAAAAATAGTGCTAGCTGTTGCCTCTTCTGGAATTGCGTCGCTGTTACTGCCATCAGGTCGCACGGCCCACTCACGATTTAAGTTACCGTTGGAGCTAAATGATTCTTCTGTCTGTTCGGTCACGAAGAACACACAACTTGCTGTGCTGTTAAAAGAAACGGACCTAATTATATGGGATGAGTCGCCAATGAACGATCGCCGATGTTTTGAGACTCTAGATAGAACTTTAAGAGACATACTCAACACTCCAAATAAGCTGTTTGGTGGCAAGTCTGTGATGCTAGGAGGCGATTTCAGACAAACTCTCCCTGTCAAGAAGAAGGCCTCCCGTACCGAAATTATTGGCTCATCAATAGTTCAATCTTACCTTTGGCGATCTTTTAAGTTGTTTGTCCTTACAGAAAACATGCGGCTTACCCAAGGGAATTTATCAGAAGCAGAAAAAGAAGAAGTATCAATATTTGCCAATTGGCTCCTCGATGTGGGAGATGGAACAATCGGTGTGCCAGATGAATCGGACCCAGAGAATGCAACCTGGATTGAGATACCTGAAAAGTTCCAAATACAAGACGACGAAAATGGTTTAACAAAGTTAATACAATTCATATACAACGAACACACTCTCTTTCACCCAACTGCCAAAGACTTGCAAGAAAAGGCAATCGTGTGTCCAAAAAATGATACCGCAGATGTGATCAATGCAAAGGTGATGAGTATGCTTCCTGGACATACTACCACGTACACGAGCCATGACGAAGCCATGCCACACGGACATGATGGTGGTGAAGTAGAACTTCTATATCCACCCGAGTACCTTAACACACTGAATTTTGCCGGTATCCCTCCCCATGAGTTGAAATTAAAGATTGGCACACCAATAATGTTACTCAGAAACATCGACATTGTAGGTGGACTTTGCAACGGAACACGTATGATCGTCAAACAACTATTACCTAGGGTAATTGAAGCTCAAATTATTACAGGAACAAGAATTTCTCAAAAAGCATATATTCCACGTATCCCACTCACAATGAAAGATCCCAAACTCCCCTTCGTTTTCAAAAGAAAGCAATTTCCTGTCAAAGTATGTTATGCGATGACAATAAACAAAAGCCAAGGTCAATCATTAAAAAGAATTGGAATATATCTTCCTCAACCAGTATTTGGCCATGGTCAACTGTACGTTGCTATCTCGAGAGCAACTACCCCTCATGGCCTGAAAATTCTCATCGACGCCGACAATGGTCATGGACCTATGGTTACAAAAAACATAGTATATAAAGATTTTCTTTCAAAAATAAAACAGCAACAGGTGGTTGATGCAGCAAATTATTTTGTATTCATAGTTTACTTTCTAGCTGTAGTTTACCTAGAATTTGTACGTGTATACCCTATCTATGACATACCTAGATATTCCACTATACGTTGTTTATACATGTTTTTTGTACCTGTATCCTCCAGCCATGATACAACCACATGTTGCGCTGCACGTTATTTATACATGTTTATCGAACTATTTGTTTATCCTTTCCATGCCACATAATATCATTCACAGGTTTACATGTCTGTTATCTTTCCATTTGCCTAATCTGATTACATGTACACATGCAAAAAAAATTTGATTATTGTATATTTATACGTGTTTACTAAATTAACTACTTAACTTCTTTATTTTCTTTACAGGTCCATGGAACAAGCTAGCGATATTACCATCTCTCAACATGATAAAGCGAAAATTATACTAACAGAGCCAGAAGCAACAAATATCTCGCAACTTTCAACCACAAGTTACAACAGTACAATAGAAGCAATTGTCTATCGCAAATGGATGTCTAAAACTACTAAAACAAAAACGCCGACAAAATTCGGTTGCATACTTATAGACAGACAGGTATTGTTCTTATCTGATCGTTATATCGCATAATATTCTCTAGCAACATATCCAATAACTATCAATGCCGAGTACTTTGACCAACTCCTTCAACTGAGAAAAGCATATCGTTTTACAGGCTTCAGCTGTGAACCGACAGACAATTGGGAACAGACACTTCCAACAGAGATAACTCTCATTTTTGGCAGATTCCTTCAAGCAGAAGAAATAGCCGCCACCGATTTCCCAGAACATTACTTTAACTTTGTTGCCTACAACGAACTATCAGATCAGCTTGCTACAAGAAATCCAATACTAACAGGTACATTTGACTTTTGAAACATTCTATAAGCCTAACAAAAATCTTACTAGCCATTTTCCAAATAAACAGACTATATTGGCCGTATAAGATCAGTTGGGAGAATAGTGACAACAGGAAATGCAACGACAACATGAAAAATCCGAAAAGTAATAGACATAAAAAACCTGAGGTAATTATAGTAAATAAAACCCGTTGTCATACATGCACCTTTATACATTCCTGAAACAACCTTATGTCCTTTACAACGGCAACACAATTGGCTTTACTCTTTGGAACAAAATGGCACAGAACCTTAATGTATGCGAATACGACTCAATGGAAAAGCCGGTCATTATTGCTGTCAGTTCATGTTACATCAACCGCTATAATGGTATATCCTCCAACCATCGTAAGACTCTTTAGACTGTTATATATACTTGCAAATCAAAACCTGTTCCGATTGATACAGGGCTACAATTATCTGGAACTTCTGCCACCCACTACTATTTCAACCCAAGTATTCCAGAAACAAAGCTATTCAGGCAACAGTAAGTAAAAAAAGTTATAACATTAAGATCCAACAAAATATATAACCATACAACTAATGACAAAACTTAAAATGCACAGGTTTCCATAACTTCCAAATAGGGGACCAGTACTTCAGATCATAGACCATCGATATGAGGACATAGAACAAGAAAAATTGAGAAACCGATTCCCTTTGGCTGTTCTTTGTGACATTGACCCACAAGACTACCAGGTATATAATACCTATTTTACACACACAATGCACGAATAAAGAGGAACCTAAAAGCTAACTTAACATATATATAACAGCGTGTCAGGTTTACCATAGAAGCTACTATCTATACTATCAGTTCACAAAGGTGCTGATACTATCAAAAGTGCTCAGCATGTGGACAAAAACTCAAACAAGAGCAACCCTTTCCAAAGTGCAAGGACCATGGACCAGAAACAACTAAAACTTACAGGTAAATAAATTCCTAAATTCTTTAAATTAGACATCAACACAAACACATTGACTCAATTACTTATACAGCTATTGCTTCAAAGTGATCGTCAACGATGGTTCAGCCACCACTACTATCACCTGTTTTAGTGACCAAGCAAACACGCTAACAAGAGATGTCAATGAAGTGGTAGCAGAACTCGCAGACAAAGACCCTTTCACACTCCCACCATCTCTCAGAGAACTTGAAGGCACCACTCATATCTTCCAATTCTATTTTGATACAATGGCCACTTCCAGGAGACCAGACTTTATACTTGACAAGGTCTTTGAGCGTCCAGTGCTTGCCCTCCCTCCATCAGGCCTAATACAGGCACCTGAACCCTATGTCGCACCTGAAGAGCACCATAATTCACCAGAACCAGAGGCAACTCTCACAACACACCAAGACCCTGCAGAATACCATGGACAAGGCTTTGAATAAGGTACTAGTTTAAAGAACCCAAATATGCCCGAACCATCCACACCACATACTCCGCCTACTACAATTTCTCAACCAACCATCATTGAAACCAACATATAAATGGCATCTGAATAGAAGCCAATCGGCAAGGAAGGCACACACAAAAAGCTACCTAAAGAATCGACCCGCAAAACTCTCTTTAGATATCAACCAGAAGCTGACCCTACCCAAGTATCCAAGAAGCAGAAAAAAGACCCATGAACCATCCTACTATGAATCTTTTGTATCATACCAAAACTACTACATGTATCCGGATATAGTATTATGTAGTTTATAAATATGTAGGATCCATGTACGCTAGCATCAGGACATAAGTACCTGATCGTTATACTATTAGGACGTACATATGTAAACCTAAACCCAGGTATCAAATTCTGTTAGCATCTATGAATATGAAGTCTTACTTTCAGCTATACAGTTAAAACCAAACTAAAACAATAGAAACAACATCACAAACAAAAACATGAAAGTCGCCACAGCATTAACATAATATTAGACATTAACAGGATCATATATTTACATCATCAACATCAACTTGAGAGCTACACAAACACCAGTACTATTAACAACAACATACCAACCTCCAAGACTGCGGAAAACTAGAAGGGGGTTGAATAGTTTACTGCTTTTTAATTTAATGTATTTTTGTTTTTAAAAACATAGATTCAACTTTATGTGATCTCGGTGCACAATATGAACAATACAACTAAGTAAATAAATGATAAATAAATATGCAAAAGAAGAGATAAGAGTTAGAAAGATCAAACCAAAACACAAGGATTTATAGTGGTTCGGTAACGAAACACCTCTTTGCCCTACTTCACCCCCCGAGCACCAAACTCGAGAGTTTTCTTCACTATGTTAACAAACTCTCTTTAGGCGGAGAAAACCGTACACAACTTGCTTACACCAATTTACGACACAAAGCCAAATATCGAGTTCTAATCTTAGTTAGAACCAATCTATCACACCCTTTGTATTTTGAGGACTAAAATACTAACCACACTATCACGACTTCACTTCACCAAGACAGTAACACGATCACACCAATCTAACAATACTTACTATGATCACCACGATCTAACTATACTTTCTATGATCAGCACAATCTGATTTTGACAAAGCTGCCCATTATGTGGGTATATCCCGTCAGCTAGTAGTAACCATTTTCAAAAGTAACTAAGTTCAAATTCAGAGACGGAACAACTGGGCGATGTCATTAAGAAGGTCGTCAAATTTAAAACTGTTAGATCGTTATTCGCACTGCTACCCTAAAAAATTGCATGCCAAATCCACAAATCGTATGACGAGACGACTTTAAGCATTATAGTTGGTATTTTTTTTTGTCACCCCTGTCAAATTGTCCATGCCATGCTTTAGGATAATTAATTCATTCCCAATGCATACAATCAATGCTACCAAGCATACCCGATAACCCATGAATTCTATTGTGTGCGTCATATAATTTTCGAACGTCATTCACGTCGGGTTTCCTTAAAAACTCATGCGTAAACAAATCAATAATGCACATAATAAAACAATCTAAACAATTGCGTGCACAATGTTCTCCTATTTGTAAGTATTCATCTAATGCATTAGGTGATGTGCCGTATGCCAATTGGCGTATGGGGGATGTGCATTTCATAATCACACTAAAACCCATTAGACCCGTAGCATCGGGTCGGACAACAGGAAAATCGAAATGAGCAGGTAAAGGAGAATGTGTTTCAATATATTTTTCAATACCTTGGACTATTTCTTAAAATAGTGAAAGGTTCATACGATATC
The DNA here is from genome assembly GCA_026074375.1 of Tanacetum coccineum. Lineage (NCBI taxonomy): Eukaryota > Viridiplantae > Streptophyta > Magnoliopsida > Asterales > Asteraceae > Tanacetum > Tanacetum coccineum. Next base: position 134,506 of record BQNB010000568.1, on the reverse strand, counting down.
GATGTCTAAAATAGTAGTCCGGATATTTTAGGGATGGACCAAAATAATCGGCCAACAACCGTGCTTCAGCAACATACCGATCACGATTTATCGCTTTACGACTACGGCGTGAACTTTCACCCTGGTTAAGTTGCATAACCAACTCGATGTCTTCAATATCATCGAGATCAGACATATTCGAATAGTTTGAAGAATCACTCATTTTCTTTAGTTGTGTTTTGAGAGAATTTGAAAGTTTTTATTAGGATTTGTGTGTTATATGAGATAAAGGGAGTATATATATAATAATAAAAGGGGATTAATAATAAAAGGGGATAAAAAAAAAATACTTGATTTAAAAAATTTAGCCGTTGCCAAACGTTCTCTTCCTTTTTTTGTCCACTTCTGCGTTGGTTAACTGGCTAAATATTGTGGCGATGGAGTTGGTGAGTGATGATGGTGTCATGGCGATGAAAGTGGCGAAGCCACATAGGACCGGCGAATGAAAATTGTCATGACACCGTTCGCTCTTAGCGCTAAAGTCACCGGCCAAGCCATATAGTATTTTTTATTTCTATTTTTCATTTTTTGTTTTTTCCGATTGCAACGGTCAAATATGGTGTTTAAAAAAAATAGATGCCAGGGGAACGAAAACCGTTTTTTAAAGAAGAAAAACCATTTTACTAACTTCTTTATTCTTTAAAAATCTTATTAATACCTTTTTAAATCTTCTAATTTTTCTCACACACTTCTACCTACACACTACCACAACAATACTTTTCTTTATTACCTTAAAAATACATTATGGGTCTCAACTATGATCTTAGGCTGGATGGTAAAGAAGACTCAAACTCACCCGACACGTCAACGCCACATCAGTTTTCTCTCTTCAACTTTAAAACTCACCAAAACTCACATTTCAACCGTAATAAGAACCGAGGAATGTTACATTCATACCAATTTTACAAAATAAAATCCGCACCATGATGTGTATGCAAGTTTGTGGATGTAAATAAAAGAAAAAGTTCAAAAGTAAGAGAGAGAATATCATATATTCTTATGACACGTCATGGTGTGGATTTTGTTTTGTAAAATTGGTGTGGATGTAGCATTCCTCATAAGAACTCACCTATCAACTAAAACTCACTTTTTTATTTAAATACTTTTATTCATAAAATAAAAACGTAAATATTAACGTAAACGTAAACGTAGAAAATTAATAAAAACGTAAACTAAATTAAAAACTTTTATTCATAAATGAAAAACATTACATAATAATAAAAATATTACATAGCAACACAATTAAAACAGTACATTGATTATTGAAAACAATACATAGCTTAAAAACGTAAACGCATGAAGAAATGGGATACATGGGTTGGTATGTATGTTAATCTGATAACGAACCACCCATATGGATTTGTGAGCCATAGTTAGGGGTTGTGTAAGGTTGTTGAGGGGGGAGGGTTGCATCAGTTGATTTTTTAGGTGTCGGGAGATTGGTTTGGGTAGTTTTCTTATTAGACATGGCGAATTGTTGTTTAAATGTGTGAAAAGAATGATGAAAGGAGTTGGTATTTATAGTGCGAAAATGAAAAGTAGTCGTTGCAATTTTAAACTAGAATACATAATTTAAAAATACAATACGAAATTTAAAAATACAATACAGAATTTAAAAATACAATACGAAATTTAAAACATAATGTTCCTAATTGTATTTTCCCATAAACAAACATATTTAGTCTCAATTTGTTTTTCTATTTTTGCCGCCTTTTTATACATAGCAAGATTCATCTCGTAATCTTTATCAGATTCTTGTTTCAAAAAACTGTCGATCAAGGCACGACTCTCTTGTGGAATGTCATTGCATTTCTCGTATGCTTTTCTCAAATCGTCTTTAGCTGTGCATGCATTGTCAAATTGCACGGCTAACTCCATAAGCGCATGTGACGAGCTTTATCTTCGTCAATTAGTTTGTAAACCAAAGCATGAATTTCATCGACGGCGTATTGAAGTGAACAAGCCATATCAGATTTTTGTTTGGGATCAGTGTGAAAATTTTAGGTAAAAAATATGTTATTTATAAAGTAAAAGTTAGTATAATTTAAAAGTGGGTATAATTTAAAAGTTGCGTATAAAATGGGTAAAGTAGTGGGTATTTATAGGTAAAAATGAGAGTTTTTTAAAAAACTTTTTTTTATGTAGCCAACGGTTAAACACGAGGGGCCCACCAAAATATGAAACTCACACTAGGTGAGAAACTCACCGAATGAGCAAAAAAGGAACACAAACTCATCGAGCAAAACACTAAAATTAAAGTCACTTTAAGGGGTAGGGCAAGAACTCACGCGTGAGTTTTAACTCACCGCGGTAAGTTCTTGCTTATACCGTCCAGCCTAACAACTCACCTTTCAACTAAAACTCACTTTTCATTAAAATACTCACTTTATATAAAATATACCCACTAAATATCACACACACTCACAATCAAATAAAATACATTAAATAAAAAAGAAAGGGGCCTACAAAAGTTGAAACTCACTTATGTGAGTTACTCATCGAAACATACCAAAACTTAATGTGACTTTTGGGACCGGCATAAGACTCACACGTGAGTTCATAACTCACTTTGGTGAGTTATTGCCTATGCTTTTTTATACGTCCAACATTAACTTTCAAGACATCTAAGCTAAGTTTTAACTGCGAGCAGTTTTTTAGCTTATGAATAATTTTAAGCTTTGGGTAATCATAAAGCCGAGAGTTCGGGTCCTTACAGAAGAAAAACGCTACTACCTGAATGTGACATTGTGGAACAATGATTTTTGCAATATTATTTAGTCGACAAAAACAATCCACTTAGATACCCAAAGACGAATTTTAGGTGAAAGTATAATATGAGTTCCAAACTTTCTTAACAAATTTTATCATCTTCAATATTGAACCACTTCCCGAATACTTCTTTTTTTTAATAAACAACGATCAGACGCTTTGGTTCGTTTAAGTAACAGTCCTCTCATAAAATGTATATCAGCCATACATCAAATTGCATACGACATATCACCCGATGCATTTGACGAGTACTTGCAAATTATATTATATAATATTTATTAAAGTGAAACTTTTGAGCCGATACTGTTGCGAAGACACCGGGTCGGAGGGGGGCTGGAGGGAGGAGGACGGGTTGGGAGTATTGTTGAGTCGCAGCTCGAGCCGATACAGTTCAAATGCCGAGCCGAGCCGCCGACTAAAAGGATTAAAAAAATGGTTTAACAGGTTTTAATGTTAGTTTGTTTTCCACTAACTTGCCATTTAATTTTTCAGGTTGCTTGCATGTTTAACACATGTTTTTCATTATCAATTTGATTAGCAATATACATTAGACATAGAAGCTTTATTTGAAATTTCTAAAAATAGTAAATGATCAGTCTTGCCATGTGATCTCCATCTTTTTATTTACAAAAAAATAAAGCTTCCTTTGTTGCAGGTATGCCTAAACATATTTTTTATGCTTCTTCAGTGTGGGTGTAGTTTGAAATGTGTAACTATCTAATGTAGTTTAATTGTTTGATGTTTTGTTTGTAGTTAAGGGTTGCTAAGCAATATAGTCATCAATACTTTGCCAATTCTACAAACAATTTTCAAGTTTCCTTTGCGCAGGTATGTTTATAAATGGGTATTGTTATCATCTTAGTCAATGCGTTGTATAGTTTGGTATGTGTGTCGAACGTAATAACTGTGGTTCGAATGTATTAATGGTCTTTTTTTGTTAGGGTTAGAGAATGTGAACTTGAGTATGCAGTTTTGAAGGTGGTGTAACTATGTAATTTATTTTTAATTTTGGTGGTTTGTTTGCTGCAACTTTTTGGTTTGTTAGTGCATTAGGTGTGTTGTGTATTGGTGATTTAAGATATAAAAACATAATTAAATATTAAAAACTATGCACTTATTTATACAAGATAATACACAAGACGGATATATCAATCAATCTCCAATCATTTGAACCTTTGTGTCATTATGTTCACATTAGTCTATATTTATTACAATCTTGTTAGTCCTTGTGTATATTGTGTTTTGTGACATCGGTTTGAGACAAGATAGATTTGATAGAGTGGGGGAGAGTCTTGATTGTTTTTTATTGGGTGTGTATCGATTTGGGTGGAATCTATACTCCTTTGCATTATCCTACAGTTGGAGAGTACTTTGCGGTTGTTCACAAGTTAAAACCACGTATGATTGTAAGGGTAATTGGTGCGTGTCGTTGAATAATCGTAATCACTTTGGGTTGCTAGGGGAGAGTTGGTAGGGTCTTTTTATTGGGTGGTGTGAGTTTGGTGGGAGTGGTGGGGGCTTGGTTTGTATGGTGAATGTGAGGGTTTTGGGAATTTCTGTATGGGTCGGGTGGGTTGATTTGGTTAGGATAGGGGGACATTGGGAGACAGATTCTGGGGACAGAGGAATTAATACAGGAAATAAAACAAAGAAAGCGGGTCAAAGGAAGAAGAAAGAAAATAGGTAGAAAGTCAAAACAAAAAAAGGAGAAAAAGAAAGAGTCAGAAAGAAAAGAACAAGTATAAAGGAAAAAAAGAAACTAAAAAAAGTAAAATAAGAAAGGTTGAAAAGGTTGAAACAAGAAAAAAACAAGTAGGAAACGAATAAAGCACAGGAGTAAAATAGAAAAACAAGTCAGACGAAAGAAGAAAAGAAAAAAAACAAAGAAAAAAAAAGAAAAAAAAGGGAAAGAAAGACACAAAATAAAAGAAAGGGAATAAGAACGGCAAGCAGAAAGGAGGAACAAGACAGAAAAGAAGAGGAAGAAGAAGAGAAAAAAGGTGAAGTAAGATAAAAGAGAAAAAAAAAAAAAAAAACAGGAAGTAGTTAGAAAGAGAAGGACAAAAAAAAACGTACGTTAAGAGAAGGTAACGGCAAAGAAAAAGCGATGGTAAAATAGCAGAAAAAAAGAAAGGCAAAACAAAAAGAACGCAAGTGAGGCACAAGTTAGAAGACAAGAATAGACAGAAGCAGAAGACGAAAAAGAAAAAAAAGAAAAGAAAAAACGAAAGAACAAAGAAAAAGGGAAAAAGAAGATGAAATAAGCATGAGAGGAAAAGTAAAAAAGAGGAAGAAAGACTGAGTAAAAAAGAAGAAGAGAAAGGAGTAGTAAACCAGTAAGAGGAAAACAAACAGATAAAAGGCAGAAGAAAAGACGTAAAAAGAAAAAAAACAGAAGAAACAAGGAAGGAAAACAAGATAAAAGAAGAAAAAGAAAGTTGAAAAACACAAGATAGTAAACGAAAAAAGAAACAAGGAAAAAGTAAAACAATAAAAAGAAAAAGAAGAAAAAGAAAGGGGAGAAGAACTACAGATAAGAAAGAACAAAGAAAAAAAGCTAATAAAGAAAAATAGAAATAGGAAGAATCGAATCGGAAAGTAGAAGGTGGTTAAAAAAGGAGGGAAAGAAACCAAAAGAAGAAAGAGAGTAGAGTGAAGAGAAAAGAGTAAGCGGAAAAGTAAATAAAAAAGGAATAAAAAAAAACAGGAAAAAAGGAAGAGAAAAAACAAAATAAAAGAGAAAAGAATAGAAAAAAGGATAAGAAAGTAAAAAGAAAGCATTAAAATAAAGAAAGACAGGAAAGAAAAAGGCAAAAAAAAGAGAGAAGGAATTAAAAAGAATCAAAAGGTGAGAAAAAACGAACAGAAAAGAAAAAAGAAAAGAAGAAAAAGACAAAAAAAAAAGATGTAGAAGAAAAAAAACGAAGAGTAGAAAAGTATCTGAAAAAAAAGAGAAAAGAAGAAGTAATGGTTAGAAGTGAAAAGAAGGTGTTAAGAAAAAAAAGAAAAAAAGAAGAGAGAGGAAAAGAAAACGCAGATAAGAAAAAGAGAAAGAGAAAAAGAAAAAGTTAAGTAAAAACAAAAGAGGAAAAGTAAGAAACAAGAAAGAAAGAATTAAAAAGAATAAAAAAGAAAAAACCGTAAAAAAGGAAAAAAATAAAGGAAAAGAAAGTAAACGTAAAGAAATGAAAAAGAAAACAGAAAGGTAAGTTGAAGAAAGTAGGATGTAAAAGAAGATAAAAAAAAGTAGAAATAGAAGCACAGAAAAAAAAGAAAAAAGTAAAAAAAAAAAAAAAAAGAAGAAAGAAAGAAGAAGAGTAGGGAGAGAAAAGGAAAAAAGAAGGGGAAAGTGAAACAGAAAGAGGAGAGAAAAAAAAGAAAAAGAACAAGAACAGGTAGAAAATATAACATCAAAAGAAAGAAGAAAATAATAGAGAGAAAGAAGTGCAAAGCAAAAAAAAAGAAAAAGCCAGAAAATAAAACAGAAAGCAGTAAAGTCAAAAAAATAAGCAAAAAAAAAGAGGAGTAAAGAGAGGAAAAGTATAAAAGAGTAAAAAAAACAAAAAAAAAAAAACGAAAGAAAAAGAAAAAAGAAAGTAAGAAAAATATAAAGAAAGTAAAAATAGAGAAAAAGAGAAAAATAGCAGAAAGAAGACGATATTAAGATAACAAAGAAAAAAAAAGGACGAAACATAACTTAGAAGGTAAGAAAAAAAGAAATACACAAAAAAGTAAAAACGAAGAAAAAAACTGTAAAAAGAAAGACAGGAAAAAAAAGCGACGGAGGGAAAAAAAGAGGCGTAAAAACAAGAAAAGTAAAAAGAAAAAAAAATAGAGAAGTAAGAAAAGAAAGTGAGTAAAGTAAAAAGAAAGAGAACTAGAAGAAAAAAAAAGAAAGTGAGAGTAAAACGGAACAGCAAAAGGAAAAAAAAAGAAAGAAAGTAAGAAACCTAAAGGACAAGAAAAGAAGAGAAAGGAAGAAAGCGGAGCAACTGAAAGAAGAAAGGGAGTTCAAGAAACACGAAAGGACACAAACGAAAAAAAGAAAAAAAAAAAGAAAGCAGTAAAAAAAAAAAAAGGTGGGGGGAACAGGTGAGAAAGAAAAAGTAACAACAGAAAAAGAAAAAAAAAAAAAATAAAAGTGAAAGAAAAAAAAAGCTCTAGAAAAAAAAGTAAACGTAACAGAGTAAAAGTGCGGGAAGGGACAAAGAGTAAAGAGAAAAAGAAAAGAAAAAAAAGACAGTTAAAAAAAATAATTGGAAACAGTAAAAAAATAAAAGAGGCAAACAGAAAAAAAAGAAAAAACGAGGAGAAAGCTACAAAAAAAAAGAAAAAGTAAAGAGAAACATAAGGAGTAGGAAGATAAAAAGCAACAAAAAAAAAAGGTAGAGAGAATAACGGAAGTAACGAAAAAAAGCGAGAAAAAGAAAGAAAAAGAAGCAATGTAAAGGTTAACAAAAGAAAAAGAAAGAAAAAAAAAACAAAATAACGAGAAAAAAGACAAAAGAAAGTAATGAAATCAAAACATAAAGGACAGAAAGAAAGAAATAAAGTAAGTAAAAAAAAAAGAAGAATAGTAAAAAAAAGGAAAAGAAACAGAAGGCAAAAAAAAACAAAAAATAGAAAAAAAAGAGTAAAAAAAAAAGACAGAAGACGAACGACAGAACAAGAAGAGAAAAGGACGAAAAAATAAAAAAAAAGGTAAGGAACAAGGACAGAAACGAGTAAAGAGAAAGCAAGGAGAGAAGATAGAAAAAAAAGCAAAAAAGAAAATAAACAAGAAAACAGAAGTAGGGGTCGAAAAAAGAAAAGGAAAAGAAAAAAAGAAGGAAAGTAGTAAAAAAACGGAAAAGAAAAAGAAAAAAAAAGAAAAAAAAAATAAAAAGACGAAGAAAACAAAAAATAGAAGAAAAAAAGGAAAAAAAGCAAAGAAAAAATAAGAACGACAGAAAATAAGAGGAAGGAACAAAAAGTGGTAGGGAGAAAGGAAGAGGTGCAAAAAGGAACAATAAACAGAAGTAAGTAAAAAAAAAAGAGGGAAGAAGATAGACAAAACAAAGCAGAGGGAAAAGACAAAAAGTTAAAGAAAAAGGAAAGTGAACAAGTAACAAAGAAAGAAAAAACCGAAGGAAAAAGAAAGTACAAGAGAAAAAAGGCAAAAAAAAGAAAAAGAGAAGAAAGAAAGAGAACGATGATAAGAGGGGAAAAAAAAAGAAAGAAAGAACAAGAGAAATGCAAATGTAAAGAGAAGAAAGACAGGAAGTAAAAAAAAGTAGAAGGAAAATAAGAAAAAAAGAAAGGAAAAAAAACGAAAAAAAAACAGTGAAAGGAGAGAAGGAAGTAGAAAAGAAAAGATGTAGAAAGTTAAGCAAGTAGAAGAAAAGAAGAAAAACAAAGTAAAAAGTAAGAACATTAAAAAACAGGGGGAAAAGTAGAAAGAAAAAAAAAGAAAAAAAGAAAAGAAAAGTAAAAAAGAGGAGAAAAAAAAAAAAGTAAAAAATAAAAGGTATGAAAAAACAAGTAAGAAAAAGATAAAAAGCGGGAGAAAAGGAAAAAAAAAAGAAGTAAAAAAAAAAAAAAAAGAAGAGAAAAAAGAAAAAAAAGAAAAAAAGGCAAAAGGAAAAAAAGACAAAAAAAAGAAATGAAAAAAACCAAGAACGGAAAAGAGCAAATAAAATAGAGACAGTAAGAAAACAAAAAAGGTTAAAAAAGAGAAGAAAAAAAGGGCAGAAAAAAAAAAAACGAAAAAGAAATAAACAGGGAGCAAGAGAAATACCAAGCAAGACAAGAAAGTAAGAAACGGAAAGGAGAAAACGACAAAAGAGAGGAAAACAAAAGTAAAAAAAGGCAAAAAAGAACAAAAATATAGTAAGCAACGTGAGAAGCAAAAAAGTAAAGACAACGAGAGAAGAAGAGAAAAGAAGGAGAAAAAGTGAAAGAACAAAAAAGTTTAAAAAAAGTAAACGAAAAGTCAAAGAAGAAAGAAAGTAATAACAGTAAAAAAGAATGAAGAACTAAGAAAGAGGGAAACGAATAAAAAAAAGAAAGAAATAAAGAAGTTGGCAAAAGAGTAAACGATCCGTCAAAACGTTAAAAAAAAGAAGTAAAAAAAAGAGAACAGAAAAAAAGAGTAGAAGTACAAAGGAAGTGAAAAGACACAAAGGATAAAGTTAAGAAGAGAAAAGGTAAAAAGAGTTAAAAAAAAGTTAGAGAAAGTAGCTTTCACACGAAAAAAAAGAAAAAAAGAGGTAAAGAGAGAGAAAGAAAGGACGAAGAAAAAAAAAAACGAAAAAAAAGAAAAACTATAAGCAAGGAAAAAGAAGGAGAAGAAAGTAAAATAGTGTAAAAAGAAAAAGAAAAAAAGAAAGACAGCAAAAAAAAAAAGGAAGAGAGTAAAAGAAGCAAAAAGAAAAGAGAACAAAAAAAAAAATAAGAGAAAATTAAATAAAAGGAAAAACGAAAGAAGCCTAAAGGTAAAAAAAACACAAAGAAAAAGAGAAAGAGAAAAAGAGAAGATAAACAGTCAACAGGAAGAAGGGTAAAAGAAAGAAAAGAAAAAGAACAAAAAAAAAACCATAGAAACAGAAAAGTAAATAAAAGAGAAGCAAACAAAAACAAAGAAAAAAAAAAAAAAGAGAGAAAAGAAACGGGACAAAGAGAACAAAAAAAAGAAAGATAAGAAAGCAAGAGGGAAGACGTAAAGAAAACAGGAGAGGAAGGAAAAACAAAAAAAAGACAAAGAAAGTAAAGCAAAAAAGGCATAAACGAAAACGGAAGTAAAAAATAAAGTAACAAAGAGAACAAAAAGACCGGTAAAAACAGAACGAAAGGAGAAAAACAGAAAAAAGAGCACGTAAAAAAAAAAAAAAAAAGGAAGAGAACAGAAAAGAAGAAAAGAAAAAGAAAAAAACAAAGCAAGATAAAGACAAAGAAAAGGAGAAGGAGAAGAGAAGAAAAAAAAGAAAAGAAACGAAAGAAAAGGGTTAAGGAAGCAAAAAACAGAGAAGAGGAGAACTGGAGTAAGAAAAAAAGAGGAAAAAAAAAAAGAACGCAAAAAAATGCGGAATAATTAAAAAGTACAAAAAAAAGAAGTAAGAGGAAAAAAAGACAGAAAAACAAGGTTAAGAAGTTAGAGAAAAGAGAGAGGGAGAAAAAAAAAAGAGAAAAAATAATAAAGTAGGACACGAAAAAAGGAGTAAGAGGAAAGGAGAAAACAAAAAACAAAAGAAAAGAAAGGAAAAACAAAGAAAAAAAAAACACAAAGAAAGGAAAAAGAACGAACGGAAGAGGTATACAGACTAAAAGGAAAAAGAACGAAAGAAGAGAAAAAAGAAAAGAAAAAAGAAAACGAACAAGAAGAAAAAAGAGAAAAATAGAGCAGGAGAAGATAAAGAAAAAAAATAAAAGAAACACATAATAAAAGAAAAAGACATAAAAAAGAAAGAAAAAGAAAGTGACAATAAAAAAAGGGGAAAGGAAAAAAGTAGATAAAGTAAAAAAAGAGAGAAATAAAAGTAGGGAAAGAGAGAAAAAGTTAGAGAGAAAAGAAAGAGATTGGTAAAAAAAAGAGAGTAGAGAAGAGGAAAAGCAAAAGGAAGTATAAGGTAAGATAAAATAAAAAAAGAAGAAAAAAAAAATGCACGAAAGGGGAAGACGAGACAAAAAAAAGAAACTAAGAAAAAAGAAAAGGAAGTAAGTGAATATGGGTAAGGACAGAAAGATAGTAAAAAACAAAAAAGTTAAACAAAAACGAGCAAAAAAAAAAAACAAAGGTTAGAAAAAAAAGTAAAGGATAAGAAAAACGAAGAAGAAGAAAAAAGAAAGAAAACAGGGTACTAAAAGAAAAAAAAAAGAAAAGTATTAGAAAAAAAAAAAGAAAGTAGAATCGTAAAAAAAAGAAAAGTAAACAAGAAAAAGAAAAAAGGAACCGAAGTGGAAAAAAAAGTAAAAAGACGGGTGGCTATCAAAGAGAGGAAAAAAGGGGTAAAAAAGAATAAGAAAAAAGAAAATCAGGAAGAGAAACAACAAAGGAGATAAGAACGTCGAAAGAGAAAACGAGGGAACAGTACAAGAAGAGAGAAAAAGAAAAAAAGAAGTTACAAAGAAAAGAAGGTTTAAAGAAGAGGAAGGAGATAAAGATAAAACAGAGACAAAAAAAAGACAACAGTAAAAAAAAAAATGAAAAAAAGAAAGAAACGAGAAAAAGAAAAGAGAAAAGATAACGGACAAGGATAAGAGAGAAGAGTAAGGTAAAAACAAAAAGATGGAAAAGAAAGAAAGAATGGAGAGAAAGACAACAAAAAAAGAAAAAAAATAGAAAAAAAGAAAAGAAAGCAGTAAAGGAAAAAAGTAAAAATAGGAGAAGGAAGGAGAGAGACAAAAAACGTAATAAAAGTAAAAAAGTAAGAACGTAAAACAGAAGTTAGAAAGAGTAAAACAAAGGTGGGGGGGGAAGAAAAGGAGATAAAAATAAGAAAAAGGAAGTAATAAAAGAGTAAAAACGATAAAAAGTAGGGAGGTAAAAAAGAAGAGGAAGAAGAAAAGAACAGAGAGGAAAACAGTAAAAGAAAAAAAATGAAGAACAATAGAGCAGAAAAGGAAGAGGAAAAAAAAAAAAATAGAGGAGGACAAAAACAAGAGCGAAAGAAAAAGAAAAAAAAATAAAGTAAAAGAGAAAGTCAAAAGAAAAAAAAGAGAAAAAAGAGGTAAAGAGAACGCGGAAGAAACCAAGAGAAAAAAAAAAAAGTAAAAAAAAAGGAATAGAATGAAAAGGAGAAAGTAAGAGAACAAAAAAGGACAGAAGGAAGAACAGAAAAAGTAAGAAAAAAACAGAAAAAAGGAAAAAAGTAGAAAAGAGAAAAAGTAAAAAACGAAAAAAGTAAGTAAAATAAAAAAAAGAAAAAAAGAAAAGAGAAGGAAACAAATAGAAATAGAAGAGGAAAGAAAGGAAAGAAGAAAAGAAAAAAAAGTAAAAAAGAGAAAAACAAAAGAGGTTGTAAACGAAAATCAGAAAGAGAAGTACAACGAAAAAAAAAGATCACCAGGAAAATACAAAGAAAAGAAGAAAAAACACAGAAGAAAAAGAAGGAAGATGAAAAAAAAGAGTAAGGAATGAAGAAGAAAAGAAAGAGAAAACAAAGAAAAAAAGAAGGAAAAAGAGTAAACATAACAAAAGGAAAAGTAGTTTGGAAAGGAAAAGAAAAGAGAGAAAGTCAAAAAGAGAAGTCAAAAAACACAAGAAAAATGAAGGTAGAGTAAGAAAAAGAGAAAAAGTCAAAGAAAACAAAAAGAAAAAGGAGGGAAATAAAAAGAAAAAAAAAAAAGAGAGGAGAGGAAGTAAATTAAGAAAGTAAAAAAAGAGAAAGAAAAACTAAAAAAGAAAAAAAAAGGAGAGTGAGAGCAAGAAGAAAAAAAAAAAAACTCATAGTAGTAATAAAAAAAGAAAGAACAGAAGAGGAAAAAAGTAAGAGAAATGAAAAAAAAAACAAAAAAAAAGTGGCGTTAAACGAAAGAAAACAAAGTGAAAGGAAAAAAAAAAAAACAAAAGTACAAAACAAAGTAAGCTAGAAAGGCAAAACAGAAAGGAGTGAGAAAGTAGACAAAACAAGATACAAAAAAGTACAGAAATAAAAAAAGAGAAAAGAAAAAAAAGAAAGTAACAGATAAAAGAAAAACAAAGGAAGAAGACATAGAAATAAAAAAGAGAAGAAAGAAAGAGAAAGAATAAGTAAGAGAAAGAGAAGAATGAGAGGTTAAGGTTAAAAGAGAAGAAAAAGAGTATTGGAAAAGAAGAAAGAAAAAGAGAGAAAAAAAAAAAATATCAAGTTAAGGAAAAGAAAGAAAAAGAAAGAAAAAAGAGAAGAGGTAAAAAAAAGAAAAAAGAAAAAAAAAAAAAGAAAAGGGAGAATAGTAAAACAAAAAGAAAGAAGGAGTAGAAAACAAAAAAGTCAAAAAAAAGAGAGGGAAAAAAAAGTAAGGGAGCAGAGAAGAAGTAAGAGGAGGAAAAGGAGAAGGAGGAAAAGAAAAGAAAAAAGAGAAAGGAGCAAAAAAGAAGGAGGGAAAGAGACTAAAAAAAAGAAAAGGACAGTAAAGGTCAAACATAAAATATATGGAGAGTAAAAAGCTTATAGTTGAAGAATATAGAGAAGAAGAAGAGAAAGAAGAAGCGAAGATAGAAAATAGGTAAGAAGAAATGAAAATGAGTAGCAAAAAGTGAAGAGCAAGAGAGAATTACAAAAGTAAATAAAGAAAAAGACGAAAAAAACAAAAATACGCGAAAAAAAAAAAAGTAAAGAGAAAAAAAAAAAAAGAAAAAAAAGACAAACGTAAAAATGAAGAAACAAGAAGGAGAAAAGAGTATTAAGAGGAAAAAGAAAAAGTACAAAGAAAAAAATAAGGAAAGACAAAGAAGGGAAAAAAAAAATAAAAGGAGGAAAGAAAACAGTAAAGAAAAAAGAAGAAAAAAAACAAAAGAGAAGGGAAGGAAGAGAAAAAAAAGGAGTAGTAAAAGAATGGACGAAAAAAAAAAATAAGAAGTTAACGGAAGGAAAAAGGAAAACAAAGAAAGGCAAGAAAAAGAATAGAAACGCAAAAAAAAGACAAACGCGCAAAATACAAGAGACTAAAAGTTAAAAGGAAGGTCACAAGAAATGAAAAAGAAATGAGAAAAGAGAAGAAAGTTGACAACTAAAAAAGAAGCTAAAACGTCTTAAGAGTAAGGTAAGGAAGAGTAATAAAAAAGAAAAGAGAGAAAGTAAAAAGCGTAGATAGAAAAAGAAATAGTAACAAAAAAAAAGGAACAGATATGAAAAAAGTAAAGGAAAGAGTAGAATCAAAGAAGAAAGAGGAGCAGGGTGGAAAAAAGGGAAAAAAAGATAAAAAGAGAAAAAAAAAGAGGGTTAAAAAAAAGTAATAAACAGGAGAAACGAAAAAAGCGAGGAAGAAAGAGAAAGAAAACAACGTTTAGAAGAAAGACATACAAATAAAGAGTAAAGGTTGAGACGAAAAAAAAGAACAAAATAGATGAAATACAGAGTAAAAAAAAACAGAAAGAAACAGTAAAACAAAGAAAGTAAGAAAAGTAGAAAAACAAACAAAAAAAAAAAAAAGAAACAAGAGAAAAGTAAAAAAAGAAAGGTAACAAGAAAGAACAGAAAGGATAAATAAAAAAGAAAGAAAGCGTGGAAAGAAAAGTAAAAACAGACAGAAAAAGTAGAAAGAGAAAGAAAAAGAAGTTTAAAAGAGAAACAGAAGTAAGAAAAAGAAAGAAAGGAGCAGAAGTAGGAAAAGAAAAACAAAAGGGAGAAAAAAATCAGAAAAGAGAAAAGGGAAGCTAAAGAATTAAAAAGAAAAAAAGTATCAAAAAAACTGTAGAAGTAGACAGAGGAGTAGAGGGCAGAACAAAAGGACAGAAGAAGAAAACAAGAAGAAGGTAACTGTACGAAAATAAAAAAAAAAAAAAGGCAACAAAAAAAAAAAAAAAAGAAGGTAGAAAGAAAGTTAAAGAGAAGTGAGTATAAACAAAAAAAGAAGAAAAAAAAAAAAAAACGAAAAGTAGCGAGAAAAAAGAGAAGACAAAACGGAGTAAGAAAAAGAAAAAAAAGCAACACAAGAAGAAAGGAAAGACGTAAACAAAAAGGAAAAAGAAAGTAAACACAGGGGAGGAAAAAAAAAAACAAAAAAAAAGAAAACAGCAGTATAAAAACGACAAAGAAATAAAATAAGACCACAGAAAATAAAAAAGAGAGACTAAGAACATTAATAGACGGACAGGAAGAAAAAGCCAAAAAAGAGAGCAAGTTAGGAAAACAAAAGGATCAATAAAAATGAAGGTACAATTAGTAAGAAATAATAAAAAATAGGAAATAAAGTAAGTCAAACAGAGAAACACAAGTTTAGAAAATAAGTAAAAAAGATAAAACGAAAAAAAGCAAGCTAAAATAAGCTCAGTAAAAAAAAGAAAAAATATAAAGCTAACAGAGTCAAAGAAAAGTTAACGAACAGTTTATAAAAACAAAAAATGGAAGAAGAAGCATAAGGAAGATAGTTCAGGTAGAAAGGAAAGAATAAACGACCAAAAGCAAGAAGAAAAGAAAAAAAAAAAGGGAGCAAAGAAGGAGAAAAGAAATCAGGGAAACAAAAAACAATGAGCAAAAAAGTGGAAAATCAAGTAAGGAGGTAAGGACAAAAAAAGAAAAGAAAAAGAAAAAAGACAAAAGTACTAGAGAAAAAGAGAAAAAAAAAAGATGAGTAAAAAAAGTAGAAAAGTAAGAAGGAAAAAGAGAAAAGCAGATAGAAAAAAGAAGTAAAAAAAAAGAGGAAAGAGAAAGAAAGTTAAAAAAGAAAAATAAAAGAAAACAGAAGAAAAAGGCAAATGAAAAAAAAAAAAACAAGCTTAAAGACAGACTAAAGCAAGAAAAAAAGTAAAGGAGAGGCAAAAGAAGTAAGAAAGAAAGACGAAAGAAGTAGAAGAACCAGAAAAACAGGAATAAGAGAAAAGGAAGAAAACTAAAAGAGAAGAAAAAGAAAAAGTAAAACAAAACAAAGACGACAAGAGAGAGAAGAAGATGACTGGTAAAACAAGAAAAGAGAAGAAAAAAAAAAAAGGGAAAGAGAAAAGCATAGGAGAGTTAACCAAAAAAAGTACAGAAAAAAAAACGAGAACAGAAACAGAGAAAAAAAGAGAGAAGGAAAAGTAAGTGGGAACAAAATAGCAAGAAAAAAAAAGTAAAAAAAAGGAAAAGAAAAAAACAAAAGAAGGAAAAAGACAGGAAATAACAGAAAAAAAAACGAAAAAGGAAAAGACAAAGAAAAAAAAAGACAAGAAAGAAAAAAAAAAAAAAAAAAACAAGAAAAAAAAAAAACAGGAAGAGTAAAAGCTAAAGGAAACCTACAAAAAAAAACAAAAAAAGCTAAGGAGAAAAAAAAAAAAAGAAGAGTAGAAAAAAGAAGGAGAAACGAAAAAGAAAAGTAAAAAAAAGTACAAAGTAAGTAGAAAAGTAAAGGAAAAAAACAGTAGGATAACGAAAAAAAGTAGAGAAAAAGAAAAAAACAACGAAAAATAAGAAAGAAAAAAAAACGACACAAAGAAAAAAAAAGGAAAACAAAAAAGGGTAGCTAGTTAAGAGCTAGTGATGCTAGATAGAAGGGGAGAGGAAAGAAGCAAAAAAAGGAAGAAGAAACGAGAGTAAAAAAACGAGGAGCGTCTAAAAATGAAAAATAAAAAACTGAAAGAACAAAAGAGAGAAATCAGTAAAAAAAGCGGAGTAGAAAGAAAAAAAAAGAAAAAAAAAAGGTACAGTCAAAGAACAGCAGAGAAAAAAAAGAAGAAAAAGAAAGACAATAAAAAAGCAGGATAAAGAAAAGCAAGCTACAGAAAAAAAAAGAAGTAGGTAAGAAGAAAGAAGGTAAAGAAGAGAACGGAGAGACGAAGAAAAAGTAAGGAGAAGAAAAAGAAAAGAGGCAAGAAGGAAATAAGAAACCAAAAAGAGAAGTAAAAAGAGAGAAGAGTAGCAACAAGAAGAAAAAAAAAAATAAAAAGAGAAAAAGAAAAAGGAAAACAGAGTAAAGTAAAAGTAAAAGAAACGTAAGAAAAAAAAGAAAACAAGAAAAAGAAAAAAAAAAACTTAAAAAGTAAGAAAACAAAGAAATGAAAGGTATTAAAATGAAAAAAAAAGAAAAAAACAAGTAAAAAGAAGCAGGTAGAATAACAGAAAGTAAGAAAAAGAAGAAAATACACAAAGAAAACGAGTAAAAAGAGTAGGTAAAAAAGAAAGAAAAGTAAAGATGCAAAGAAAGGAAGGAGTTTAACGAACAAAGAAGGAAAGTAAAAAAAGAGACGCGTTAAGACAAAAAAAGTAAGAAGGACAAAAAACGAAGGTAAAACAAAAAGGAGTGGGGGGGGGGAAAGAAAAAAAAAGAAGTAAAAAGAAAAAAGTAACATATGAGAGAAAAAACGAAAAGGAAGGTAAAAACAAAAAGTAAAAGAGGGAAAAAAAAATAAGAAAAGAAAGAAGTCAAAAAGGGTTAATGAAGTAAAAAAGAGCAAGAGAAAAAAAAAAAAAAGAGTAGGGGAGTAAGAGAAGAAGAGTATAAGAAAGTGGCAAGCAAAGTAGTAAATAGGTTAACAACAAAGCAAGAAGAAAAGAACAGAGTGAAAAGTAAAACCAAATGAAAGTAAAAAAAATAGAAACGAAGAACAAAGAGAACTAAAGAAAGAGAAAAAAGAAAAGAAACAAAAGAAGAGCAGAGAGAAAAAAAAAAAGAAAGAAAAGTAAGTTAATGTTAAAAAGAAGAGCAAAGAAAAAAGAGGAAAAAAAAAAGAAAATAAAGAGAAAAGAAGACACTAAAAGCAAAAAGAAAAAAAAAGTAAGAGAGTAACGAAAAGAACGTTGAAAAAAAAAAAAAAAAAAAAGAGAAAAAAAGGAAAAACACGAGAAAAGAACAAAACAAAAATAAGAAGGATGCAAAAAAAGAGTTAAAAAACAAGAACAGACTAAAAAGAAAAAAGAAAGAGTGAAGAAACAAACAAAAGAAGAAGAAAAGGAGAGAGAAGGACGACACAAGAAAACAAAGAAAAGAAGAAATAAGAATTAAAATAGAGCAACAAAAGAGAAAAGAAACAGAGAACAAAAAAAAAAAAAAAAAAAAAAACGTAAAGAAAAAAAGAAATACAGAAGTAAAAAGGCAAAAGACAGGATAAAAAAAAAGTAAAAAAAAAAGAAGAAAAAAAGGAGCAGAAACGAAAACATAGAGAAAAGTTAAACGAAAAAAGAATAGACAAAAGTAGACAAAAAGATGGAAAAGAAAGCAAAATGAAAGAGTAACAAAAAAAAAGGAAGGAAGAAAGGGAAGTTTAGTACAAAGAAACAAAAAAAAAAAAAGCAGGGAGAGACGGAGGAAAAGAAAGCAAGGAAAGGGAAAGAAAAATAATAGAAGAAAGCAAGGAAGAAAGGTAGAATTAAGAAAAACGATAAAAAAAAAAGTGAAACTGGAGACAAGTAAACAAAAAAAACAAAAATATGAAAAAAAGAAAGCAGAAAAAAAAAAGAGAGTACACAACAAAAGAAAAGAAAAAAAAAACAGGTAAAACGATAAACGAAGAGAAGTAGAACAAGTAAAAAGAAATTAAAAAAGAAAAAGTAAAGCAAGCAGTAAAAAGTAAGAGAAAAGAGGAAAAGTAAAAAAAAAAAAAGAGAAAAAGAGGACACGTAAAGATAGATAAAAAGGGAAGAGAGGTGAAAAAAAGTAAAAGAAAAAGAAAAAAACAAAATAAACAAAAGTAAAAAAAAGGAGCGGTAAAAAGAGTAAGAAAGTGACAGAAAAACGAAAAAAAAAAAAAAGATGAAGGATAAAAAAGAAAAAGAAAAAAAATGAAAAGAAAACAACAGGGTAAAAGAAAAAAGAGTAAAGTTATACAAAAAGTGTGAAGAAAAAGGAAAAGAAGAGAAATGGAAGAAGAGAAAAAAAAGAAAAAAGAAAAAACAAGGAAACAATAAAGAAGACATACCAACTAGCAACACACGAAAAAAGAAGTAAGAGACAAAAAAGAAAAGAAAAAAAAAACAAGTAAAGAGAAAAGAACAAGGAAACAGAACGGAAAGGAACAGAAAAAGCAAAAAGGAAAGAGAAGAGACAGCAGTAGTAGAGAAACGGTAGAGTAGAAGTATCAAAAAAAAAAGAAAGAAAAGAAAAGGAAGATAAAGAATGAAAAAGATAGGTAGAAGTAACAAAGTAGAGAAAAAAAGAGTTAAAAAGATTCGGAGCAAAGTAAGTAGGAGGACAAAAAGGTTAAAACAAGTAAAAAAAAGAGTAAAAAAGAAAAAAAGGAGTACATGAGTAAAAAAAGCAAAAAAGATTTACAAAAGAATAGTAAAATAAGAAGAGTTAGAAAAGAAGAGACAAAAGGATAAAAAACTAACAACGAGAGTTCGCAACAAAAGGAACAAAAAAAGGAAAAGAAGAAAAAAGAAAAGAGAATAAAAAAACAAAACAAAGTAAAAACAGAAGAAGACAAACACGAAAACAGAAAAGGGGAAAGAAAAAGACAAAAATACAGCAAGAACACGCAAGGTAAAAGAATAGAAAATGCAAGACACACAAGGAAAAGAAAGAAAAATAAGAAAATAAGAAGGGAAAAAAAAAAAAAAGAACAAAAAGAAAAGGAAGAGAAAAAAAAAAAAAAGGAAAAAAACGGAAGAGACAAAAAGAAAAAGAAAAGAAAAAAAAAGGAGAGAAAAAAACCAAGTAGAAAAGGGAAAAACATAGAGCAGTAGTCAAAAAAATAAGAAAAAGTTTAAGATAGAAGTATAGACAACAGGGAAGGAGGGTTAACGAAGATAAGAAAAAATTCAGGAACAAGAAGAGTGAAAGTCGACAGAGAGACATGACACACAAGATAGACACAAGAAAAAGAAAAAAAGTGTATAAAAGAAAAAAACAGGAAAAAAAAAAGGAATGAAGGAAAAAAAAAGACTCAAAAGAGTATAACACAAGTAAGAAAAAAAGGCAGAGTTAAAGTCAAAAAAAAAGTTACAAATACAAAAAAACGAGAAAAAAACCAAACAGAAAAAGAAAAAAAAAAAAAAAAAAAAAAAACGGAAAAGAGAAAAAAGAAAAGTAAAAGTACAAAAGAAAAAAGAGAAGAAAGAAGAGAAGAAAAAGAAAGAAGACACAAAGAGAAAAAAAAAAGAAAGCAGAAGAATGGAAAAAAAGAAAGTAAACAAAAAAGTAGAAAAAGATAAAAAAAAAACTTAAGAAAAAAAGAAAAATAGAGAAGCAAGAGTCACAAAACAGCGAAAAACAGGCACAAGTAAACAAGAGAAGAAAAAGAAGGAAATAAAGAGTAAAAGTTAGTACAGAGTAAGAAAAGTAAGAAAACGATAAAAAGGAAAAGAAACATGAACAACCAAAAAGAAAGAAAGGAACGTAAAGACACTAAGAAAGAACAATAAAAGAAAGAGTAAAAAAAAAAGGGGAAAAGTAAGGGGAGACCGGCCACACAGGGGCAGGGTAAAAAAAGTGAGAAAATAAAGTAAGAAAAGGACAGAAACAACGAATATAGAAGAGTTTGAAGAAGAAAGAAAGAAAAAAAAAGTTGAAAGAAAGGGATAAAAAAAAAAGTTAAGTAAGAACCTGCACGTAAAACAGTGGAGAGAAGTAGATAGAAGACACAAAAAAAAAAAAGACAAAAAAAGTAGAAAAAAAGGGCAGTTAAAAAAGAAAGGAAGAAATAAAAAGAAGAAGTAAGAAACGAACAAAAAAAAAAGAGTACAAAAAGCAAGAGAAGGAAAAGGGAAGAAAAAAGGAAAAAAAAAAAACGGGGGAACAGGAAAAGAAAAAGATCGTAGAGGAAAAAACAATAAAAAAAAAGACAAGTAGGAAAAAGTTACGCAAAAAAGTGTAGAGAAGAAAAAACAAAAAGAATACAGAAACAAAGAAAGTGAGTAAGAGAAAAGAAAAAAAAAGAGTAAAGTAGAGAGTAACGAACGAATAAGAAAAAAAAGTAAGTAAAAACAAGAGAGTAAAATAGAAAAAAACAAGAAGAAAGTAGACACGAAAAAGAACGAAAAGTAAAGTAAGTCAGAAACAAAAAATGACTAGCAGAGTAGCAAGAAAAAAAAGTCAAACAGAAAAGGGGAAAGGAAGTTTAAATAGGAAGATAAGAGTTAAGAAAAGAAAAAGCACAAAAAACAAAAGAACGAAAGAAGAAGAAAGAAGAAAGGAATAAAAAAGACAAGAAAGACAAAACATCAACAAAAAGTAAGGGAGAAATAATGAAAGAAAAAAAAACGTATCAAAGAAGGAAACGTGAAAAAAAAAAACTAAAAGAAGAAAATAAAGAAAAAAAAAAGACGTAAATAAAAAAAAGAGTAAAGGTAAAAGAAGTAGTGAAAAAAGAAAAAAGAGTAAGGTAGGACAAGACGAAAACAAAGAAAAAAGGAGGAAACAGGAGGAGGAAAAAAAAAAGAAAAAAAAAAGAGAGATTGAAAAAGAAAGGAAAGGAGCAGATAAAAAAAGTGATAGCGAAAGAAGGGAGCAAAGAAAAAGAATCAAAAAAAGCAGTAAAAAAAAGAAGTAAAAAAGGGAAACCAAATAAAGTAAAAGAGAAAACAACAGTTAAAGATAAAGAGAAAAAAAGAAATAGAAAATAAAAAAGCAAAAGGGTAATTAAGATAAAAAAAGTCAGAAAGATTACTACGAGAGAAAGAAAAAGAAAACGAAAAAAAAGGTTAAAGAAGGAAACAGAAAAAAAAAAAAAAGACAAGTAGGGGGATGTAGGAAACAAAGTATAAAAGAATAATGAGACATAAAGGCAAAAAAGTCTATAAACAAAAACACAAGAAGAAGGAAAAAAGGAAAAGAGAAGTGATCAAAAAGAAAATAGAAAGAAAAGAGTAAGTTAAAATAAGTAAGAAAGACAAAGAAAAAAGAAAAGAGATAAAAACAAAAAAAAACAAACAAAACAAAAGAAAAGAAAAGAAAAAAACAAAAGAGGAGAAAGAAGTAAAAAAAACGCAGAAGAAAAAAAAAGGAAGCGGTAGAGCTAAGAACAAATGAAGAGAAGAGAAACAAGAAGCAAAAAATGAAAGAGGAAAGAAAAGCGAGAAGTAAAAAGTAAAAGAGAAAGCAGAACACAAAAAAAAATAAAAGAACAATGACGAAAAAGGAGAGGATAAGAGAAAGTAGAGGGGAACAAAAAAAAAATAAGACAAAGACACAAAAGAGTAAAGGTTTAAAACACGATAAGAGTAAACACCAAAATAAGATAAGAGAAAAGAAACAAGTAGAAAAGATCAGTAAAGTACACAAACCATAAAAACAAAAGAATAGAAATCGGATCAAAGGAAAGAAAAACAAGAGACAAAGAAAAAAGATGCAAAGTGAAAAAAGAAAGAAAAAAAAAAAAAAACAATAGAAAAAGTCATACAGAAGTTAAAAAAAAAGAGTATAAAAAAAAGAAAAATAGTAAAAAAAACAAAAAAGACGATAAAAACACAAGAGAGAAAAAGACAGAGAAAGAGAAGGAGAGTAAAAAAATTAGAAAACAAAAAGTTAGAAAGAGAAAAAAAGAAAAAAAAAGAAAACACAGAAAAAAAAAAGAAAAACAGGAAAAAAGGGAAAAAAGAGAAAATAGAAAAGAAGGGAGAAAAAAAAAAAGAATAGAGATAAGTAAAGGGAGAAAAAGCTAAGATTTAAGGAAGAAACAAGAAAAAAAAAGAAGTAGAGTAAGAAGAAAAAGGAGAAAGAGTAAAAAGAAGCAAACCACAAAAAAAAAGCAGAATAAAGGTAGAAAGAAGACAAAAATAGAAAAAAAAAAACGCCGTTATAAAAAGGAAGCAGAAAAAAGGTAGAAAATTTTATAAGACACAAAGAAGAGAAAAAATAAAAAGAAGAGAGGAACGAAATAGTGTGGAAGATAACAAAAGTAAAAATGCAAACGTAAGAGTGAAAGAAAAGTTACAAAGAAAGAAGCAACAAAAAAAGTAAAAGAGAAAAAAAGAAAAAAGAAGAGGAAGAAAAAAGACAAGACCAGAGCGAATAAAGTTTAAAAAGGCAAAAGATAGCAAAGAAATAAAAAAGGTATAAAAGAAGAAGTAAAAGAAAAGTTAGTAGAAGAAAAGAGACAAAAAGTAAAACAAGGGAAACAACAGTAAAGGAGAAGGAAAATACAAAAAAGAAAAAAGAAAAGTAAGAAATAAGCATGCTAAATGAAGAAAAACACGAGTAGACAGAAAAGAAGTAACAACACGTAGTCAAGAAAGTGAGCAAGAGAAAACAAGGTAAAAAAAAAAAAAAAAAAAGAAAAAGATTAAAAAACAGAAGAAAAAGAGCTAGTAAAGCAAAAAGGAGAAAAAAGGAACGAGAGAGTAGAAAAGGAAAAAGAAAAGTAATGAAAAATAGTTCAAGAGAAAAGGAAAGAAGAAATAAAACAGAAAAAGAAGAACAAAAAAAAAAAAGGAAAAAGGAAACACAGAAAAAAAGCAATAGAAAGAAAGAGAAGTAAAAAATAGTGGACAAAAAAAAAGCAAGTAGAATGAGAAAACAAAAAGACAGAAAAAGAAAAAAAGAGAGAGAGAGAGTAAAAAAAAAAGTAATGAAAGCAAGTAAGTAATATATAAAGAAAGAAGGAGTAGAAAAAGAGAAGAAAAAAAAAAAAAATAGAAAAAGAGAAAAGAAAAGGAGAGGGGAGAAAAAGAAAAAACAGCACACAAGGCGAAGAACAGATGAAAGAGCTAATAAGAAGTAAAGAAGTAAAAGAACAAAAAAAAGTTAACGAGAATCGATACAAGGAACAAAAGAAAATAAAAAAAAAAAAAAAAGAAAAAAACAAGAGACAGAAAACAAAAATGAGAGTAAGAAGAAAAGGAAAGTAGCAATAAGAAATAACGAAGAGGAAAAAAGACAAAAGAAAGAGGGCGAAAGTAACGAAGCAGTAGAGAAAGTAATACAAGTCACAAAGCAAAACAAAAGAAGAACAAGTAAAAGGGTCACGTCAAGAAGAGGAAAAAAGAAAGATAGGAAAAGAAAAGCAATAGAGGATAGGAAAGTAAAGACTAGGAAAAATAAATAACAAAAGTAGAAAAGATAAAAAAAAGAAGAGAAGCAAAAAGAAACAAATAAGAAAAACAGTAAGAAGTAGAAGAACCGAAAAGAAGAGAACAAAAGCAAAGTCAGCTAAAGGGTCAGAGGTAAAAAGATAAAAAAGCAAAAAAAAAGACAAGGAATAAAAATACAGAAAAAAAAAAAAGAAAAAAGAAAATAACGGAAGAAAGAAGAAAGAAGAAGAGGAAGGTTAAAGAAAAAGTAAAGGAAGGACAGACAGAGTTAAATAAAAAAAAAACGGAGAAAAGAGAAAAAAGAAGACGTAGAAAAAAACATAAGAAAAAAGTTAAAAAAGAAAAAAAGGAAGAAGATAAAAAAAGCGAAAATAAGTGTATAAAAAATAGGAAAAAAAACAAAGTAGTAGAAACACAGAATATAAAAAAAAAGTAGGAGAAAAAGAACAAATAAAAAAAGAAAACAAAAAAGTAACGCAAAAGAAGCACAGGTTAAAAGTAAAAAAGAGGAGAAAGAAAAAAAGAAGAGAAAAGCATAAAAATAAAGTAAGAACAGAACAGAAGGAAATAGGAAAAGAGAACGAGAGAAAAAAAAGTGAAGGTAAAAAGGTTAAAAGAGAACAAAGGAAAGCATAGCAAGAAAAAAGGAATAATTAAAAAAGAAAGTAAGGAAAACAAGCAAAGAAACAAATAAAAATAGGAAAAGTATAGTCAAGAAAAAGAAAAAGTAGAAATCAAAAGAGGAAAAAAAAAAAAAGGAAATAAAGAAAGAAAAAAACAAAAAAAGAAGGAGTAAAAAACGAAAGAAACAAAAGGGCATAATCAGAAAAAAAAAAAGAGATGGAAGTTAAAAAAGAAACAAGAAGAACAAAGAAAGAAGGAAAAAGAACAAAGTAAAAAAAAATGATAAAAAGGACAGCAAAAAGAAACAAAAAAGAACAGGAAAATAAAGGGAGGGGAAAGTAAAACGTAAAGAACAAAAAAAGTAAAAAAGAAAAAGAGGAAGAGATGAAAGGAGGTAACAAAAAAAGGGTAAAAAGGAAGCGGAACGTAAAAAAGAAAAAAGAAAGTAAAACAAAAAAAAAAAGAGAAGAGAACAAAATGTAAAACAAGAAAAGATTAGGAACGTAGAGAAGTAAAGAAGGGAAATACAAAAAAAAAAAAATCAACAAAAAAAGAGAGTAAAGAGACATAAAGACTAGCAAAGAAGAAATAAAAACAAAAAAAAAAAAAAAAAAGAAAAAGAGTTAAAGAAAAAAAATGAAAGATGGAAGAACAAGAAAGAAAGGAGCGGAGACGAGAGTAAAGCAAGTTAAAACGAATAAAGACAGGGAAAGATAAAACGCTAAAAAGCAAGAAAAAAGTAAAAAAACATGAGTTAAAAAGAAAAGCGGTGGAGACAGGGAAAAAACGAACGTTAATGAAAATGATAAACTAACGAAAATTAAAAAAAAAAAGAAGTATAGTAAAGTGACAAGCAGTATAAAAAAAAAGAAAAAAAGAAGGTTAGAGAAGGAAAAAAAGGTTAACAAACCAGACAGGAAACAAAAAAAAACAAAAAGAAGAGTTAAATGAAAAAAAAAAAAGACAACAAGAAAGAAGAAGAGTAAAAAAAAAAATGAAAGAATAAAAGTAAAAAGAACAAGTAAAAAACAAAAGAAGAAGAGTAAAAAAAAAACAAAAACGTGAAGAAAGAGAGTAAAGAAAATAAAATTGAAACGAAAGAGACGTCAGAAAAGGTGAAGAGAAGTAAAAATAAAAAGAGAAAAAGAGTACTGGAAACAAGAAGAGAAGAGAAAAGAAGAGAGAAAAGGAAAAGTAAAAAGAAAAAAAAACGAAGTTTAAAAAACATAAAAAGGAGAAAGACCCAGACTAGTTAACTAAAAGGTGAAAGGAGACGAATAATAGAAGAACAAAAGAAGAGAAGAAAAAATCAAAAGAAATAAAAGAAAAAACAAAATAGAAAGGTAAAAAAAAACGAGGAAAAAGAGAACAGAAAAAGAGAACAAAGAAAGAAAAGGAAAACAAAACAAGAAACAGAAGAGAAAAGGGAAAAGCAAAAAAACATAAGAGGAAAGAAGTAAAGAAAAACAAAAAGACATAAACCAAAAGATGGATAGACTAAGAAAAGCAAAGAGGACAAAAAGAAAAGAAGCAAGGCACAGAAAAAAAAGACACCGAAACAGGTTAAAAAGGGTTAGCGTAAAGGAAGAAAAAGGCACAAGATAGTATAAAAAAAAAGAAACGTAATAAGAAAACATGAGGTAAAATAGAAGGACAGCAAAAAAAAGTAAGTAAGCAAAGTAGTATCAAACGGTTAGCAAAAAAGGAAGAGAAAAAAGCTAGCAAAAAAAAGAGAACAAAAAAAAAGACAGACGAAGAAAAAAAAGAACGTAGAAAAAAATAGAGGAAAAAAAAAAGAACGGAAGTAAAAAAAAGAAAGCTAACGAAAAAGCAAGAAAGAAGAATACAAAAAAGTAAAAGAAAAAAAAAAAATAATAGAAAAAAAACGGAGAACAAGAAGAAAATAAAAATAACATAAAGAAGAGAAAGAAAAAAAAAACACAGAGAAAAAAAGGAAAAAAAACAGTAAAAAAAAAAACAGAGAGCGAAAAAAGGATTAAAAAGAAAAAGAAGAAATAAGCTAGTAAGGAGAACGAGAAAAAGACAGGAAACAAACATAAGCAGAAGCAAAAACGAAGGGGTGAGACATGGAAAGAACAAAGAAAAGCAAGTACAAAGGATAAAAAAGAAAAAAGGGAAAAAGCGGGTTACAAAAAAGGACCAAAGAAAGCGAAAAAAAAAAAGAGGAAGAAGGTAGGAAGATTCGGCCAAAAAAGTAAAAAAGAAGGAGTAAAAAACAGACAGAGGACAAAGAAAAAGTACAATAAAAGATCAAAAGAAAAAACAAAAGGAGAAAAGAGAACGAAAAAGAGAACAAAGAAAAAGAAGGACAATAAAAAACAAACCCGAAAGTTAAAAAAGTAAGTGATAGGGCGGGGTTATATCTAGTAAACAGTAAAAAAGAACAAAAACGAGAACGAAAAAAGAAAGTTAGAGTAAAAAATAAACAAAGAAAGAGAAAACACAATATTAATACAAAAGAAAAAACAAGAACGGAGAGAGAACGAAAAAGGTAGAAGCAAGTTAACAAACAAAACGAAAAACAAACGGGAAAAAACAATATGACAGAGGAAGAGAAAAAAGAAACAAGTAAAACAGAGTAATAAAGGCAAAAGGAAGAAAAGAAGAAGAAAGTAAAAAGTAAAATGAAAAGCTTGAAAGAAAAAGTTTAAAAAGAAAAGTCCAAGAAGAAAGAGGAAAGAAGATACGAAAGAAGAAGTAAAAAGATAAAGAAAGGACTAGATGTTAAAAAGGAGAAGAAGCAGAGTAGAAAGGAAAGATAAAGGAGAGAAAATAACGGTATAAAAGAAAGAAAGAAGACTAAGAAAAAAAAAAAGTAAGAAGAAGAAAAAACAACAAGAACGAAAAGGAAAAAGAAAGGAGGTAAGAGAGAAGCGAGAAGGAAAAGGAGGAGGTAAGAAGAAAGAAGGAAGAAAAAAAAGTGAAAAAGAGAAAACCAAAAACAGGAAAGAATCAAAAAAAAAGAAGAGTTAAAGGAAAAGGCTAAGTACAAGTAATAGTAAAGAGACAACAAAAAAACGTCGAGTAAAAGTGAAAGCGGAAAAAGACAAAGAGAAAAAGTAACACGAACAAAAGGAAAAGAAAGAAGACAAAAATGGTAAGAAGAAAAACAGAGTAAAAAAAAGGGCAAAAAAGTTAGTCAAAAAAAAACGGTAGCAGAAAAGAAAAACACCCAACAAGAGTAGAAAACGACAAAAGGAAGATATAGAACGGAAGAAGATCGATATAAAGAACAGAGAAGATAGTAAGACAACAAAAAAAAAGAAGAAAAAAGGAATAAGTATAAAACAAGTGAAAAAAAAAAAAAAAAGAAAGAGTAAAATAAACAAGAGAAAAAAAGGAGTAAAAAGACAAACGACAGAACAACAAGTCCGAAAAAAAAGGGAAAGAGATACAACAAGAAATAACAGAAAAGCGAAAAAACGCGAAAACGAAAATAACAAAAAAATAAGAAAAAAAGTAAAGGAGAAAAGAATAAGGAAAAAAAAACACGGAAGGGAGAAAGTAGTAGGTAAAAGACGAAGGGAAGCGAAAGAGAAGGACGAAAATAAAGAAAAAATAAGTAGGTCAAGATATCAAAAAAACACACAAGACAAACAAGTAGGGAGTAGAGTCAAAAGGGGAGAAAAAGAAAACAGAAAGTAAGGACAAAAAAAAAGCAAAAAAAAGAGGCAAAACAAATAAACAAGAAAGAAATAAGAAAAGAGACGCAAAAAAAAAAGAAAGACAGCAAAAAGAAAAACAGAGAAGGAAGGCGACAAAGAGAAAGCTACAGAAAGTAAAGAACATATAGGAGAGAAAAAAGAAGAAAAAAAAAAAAAGTAGAAAGGAAGAGGTTCAAAGGGGGGTGTTTAGAAAATGAACAACAATAAAGTTAAGAGGAGGAAAGAAAAGTAACGAGAAAGTTAAAAGTTAAAGTTAGAGAAAGAAAAAGAAAAAAATGAAGAAAAAAGAAAAAAGGAAAAGAAAAGAAAAAAACCAGCAGAAAAAAAGAAAAAAATAAGAAAAAATAAACCGAACAAGAAGAGAAAGAAGGAAAAAAAAAAAAAGAAAGAAAGATATTAGGACGAGGTAAAAAAAAAGGAAAAGAAGAACGGGGAAAGGAATAAGGAGGAAGCGAAAAGAAGAAGAAAGAAAGAGAGAGAGAGAACAAGAACGAAACAAAAAAAAATACAGAAGGAAGATAAATCGAAAAGGAAGAGTTTCGAAAGTAGTAAGAAAGTAAACAAAATACAACGGAACGAAGGAAGGGAAAAGCAACGAAAAAAAATAAGAGTAAAAAGCACAAGACAAATAGAAAACAAAAAAAATAACAAGAAAAGAAAAGTGCGAAGACAGACACAAAGAAATAAGATAAAAAACAAAAAATAAAAAAAAGAAAGAAACAGAAAAAACAATAAAAAAAGAAGGAACAAGTAAAAGAACAAGAAGAGAAGATTAAATGAGAAAAAAAAAGGACTAAAGCAAAAACTACAACAAGACAAAAAGTAAAAACACAAAAAACACAAGTTTCAAAAGAAACGAATATACATGATGGAAAAAGAAAAAAGGTAAAGGCGAAAAAGGGCGGACTCAAAGAAAAGATGAGTGAAATAAAAAGCAAACAAAAAAGTTAAAAGTAAAGAGATATAAGAAAACAAAAAAAGACAAGAGGTGCAACAGAAACGAAGAAGGAAGTGTCGTTAAAAGACAAGAGAAGACACAGGCTTAAGTAGGACAATAAAGAAAAAAGAAAAAACAAAAACAAAAATGACAAAGGAAAAGAAGTAGAAAGTAAGTAAGAAAAGTAAAAAGAGTCGGAAAAGGAAGTCAAGAGAGAAATAGTTGAGAAAAAAAGAAAAAAAGAAGGAAAGAAAAAAGAGAAAGAAAAAACTAAAACAAAAAAAAAAAAAGTACAAGTCAAAGAGGAAAACAAGACACAAATAGAAACAAGAAAAAAAAAGGAAATACGAAAAAAAAGAACAAAGGAAAGGAAAAGATGGCAAAGGGAAATAATAAAAAAAGAGAAAAAATAGTTAAAGGTAGTAAAGGACGAAGTAGAAAAAGTAAAAAGAGACAGAAAAAAAGTTAAACTAAACGTAAAAAAAATAAAGAGGTAGAAAAGAGAAAAAGAAAGACAAGAAAAGTAAAAACATGGAGCAGTAAAGAAAAAGAGAAAAGTAGAGAGAGAACAGGTAAAACAAAAAAGGAAGCAAAGAAGAAAAAAAAGGAAATACAGAGTAGAGAAAAAGGAAAAAGGAAGTTAAGAGCAAAAGAGAAAAAAAGTACGAAAAAAAAAAGAACAAAAAAAACAGAAAAGAAGAAGCAAAGTAAAAATCAAAGACAAAGGAAGAAATAGAAAAGGGAAAGACGTAGGAGAAGAAGTAAGAAGACAAAAAAAAAAAACAAACAACAGTTGAAAGGAGAATAGAAAAATATAAAGTACAAAAAGGAAAGAAAAGTGACAAAGTAAAAAGAAGCAAAAAAAGGAAAAAATAAAAATAAGTAAGAATAAAAAAAAAGTACAAAGAGTAGCTTAAAAAAAGAAGGAAGAGAAAAAGGCAACTAAAAAACAAAGTAAAGAGGGACAAAAAAAAAAACGAAGACGAAAGTAATACAGACGTTAAAAAAACAGAAAAGATGAAAAAAAAAAAGGCAGAGAATAAGAGAAAAGAAAAAAAAAGAATAAGAGAAAAAAAAAAAAAAAAATAAAGAGAAGCGGAAGTAACAGATCGAAGGGAAAAAAAAGAAAAAAAAAAAAAAAAGTACAGAAAAGAAAGAGGCTAGAAAAAAAAAGAAAAAAAAGGAAAAAAAGAAAAAAAAGAAAAGATAGAAAAAAGAAGAACAAAAGTAGAACACGCACAGAACCGTAAACAAAAGAAAGGGTAAAAAAAGAAATGAAAAGAGAAAAAAAAATAAGTTAAGTAAAAAAAAAAAGGTAAAGGAAGAAAAGAAAGTAAAAGTCGCAGAATAAAAGAGAAAGGGAAATAAAAAAATACAGAGAGAGAGTTAGTAGAGTTAAACGCAAAGACGAAGAAAAAAAAAGAAAAGAGTAAGGAAAGAAGTGAAAATCAAAAAGAAGATAGACAACAAAAAAGAAAGGGGAAGTAAAGAGAGTAAAGAGAAGCAAGAACAGTGAGCAAGTAGTAAGTAAAAGTAAAAAAGAGAAAGAAAAGTAAGACTCGCAAAAAAGAGAAAAAGAAAAAGTAAGCAAAAAACACAGAGATAAAAAAAAGAGAGGAAAATGAAGAGGAAGATAAACTGTAGGAGATGTGAAAAGAGAGATTAAAAAAAAGAAAAATAAACAGAAAAAGGAAAAGTACAGGGAAAAAAATAAAAGAAAGGACGCTTAAATGGGCTAAAAAAAAGTAGGAGACAGAAAGAAGAAAGAAAAGAGAAAGAAAGAAAAAAGAAACAAAAAAACAAATACAAGAAAAAGAACGAAACAAGGGCATAGCAAAAAAAAAGTTAATCAAAGAACAGAAAAAGAGAAAAGAAAAAAAAACGAAAAAAAAAGAGAGAAAAACCACAAGTAAAACGTCGCACAGAAAAAAAGGAAGAAAAGAAAAACAGAAAAAAAGAAAAAAGAAAAGGAAAAAAAAAAAATAAGAGGAGAAATAGAACGCAAAAAAAGAAAGAAATTAAAAAAAACAAGGATGTAAAGAGAGAAGAACAAGATAAAAAAAGAAAAATCAAAAGAGAACCAAGTAAAGTAAAAGAAAAAAAGTAAAAAAAGTAAAAAAGAAAAAAGCAACAAGAAAAAACATAAAGATAATGAAAAGAGAAGAAAGTAAAAAATAAGTCGGACGAAGAAAACTAAAAGTAAGTTCGCAAAGAAGAAGAGACAAAGGGTATGGGAAAGAAAAAAGAAAAAAAAGTAAACCAGAAAAAAGCGAAAAGGGAGCAAAAAAGTAAAAAAAAAAAAAAAATAAGAAAGTAAAGAAAAAAAAAGAAGAAAAGAAAAACAAGAGTAACGAAAATAAGTAAGGAAAAGAAAAAAAAAAAGAAAAGAAAAAAGAAACGGACAAAGTTAACAGTAAAAAAGAAGAAAAAAAAAGAAACTAACAAAGTAAAGTAGATGAACAAAAAAGAAAAAAAGTAGAAACAGAAAAAAAAAAGGATAGACAGAAAAACAAAGTAAGCAAAAAGTAAAGAGAAGGAAAAAGAAGGAAACAAAACGAAAAAAAAAAAGCTGAAAGAAGAAAATAAGAAAGTAAAGAAATAAAATAGTAAAGAAAAAAGAAAAAAAATAAACAGGAAAAAAAGAACTAAATAAGAACAAAAAAAATGGAAAAAAAAGAAAATAATATAAAAGAAAAAGAAAAAAAAGAAAAAAGATAGTAAAAAAGAGGAAAAGGCACGGAACACAACCAAGAAAGAGACAGTAAGATAAGAGTAAAGGAAAAACAAAAACGAAAATAAAAAAAAAAGGTCAGTAAAGTAAGAAGTAGAAAAGAAAGATGAAAAGCGAGAAAAACGAAGTCGAGAAAAGGGATAAAGTAACGAAGCGAAAAAAAGTAATAAAAGAAATGAGAGGAGAAGTATAAGAAAAGAAAAAGAAACAAAGTCTCAACAGGAACGAAAAAGAAAGAAAAAACAAAAGAAAAAACAAAAGGAGTAAAAAAAATAGTAAAAGTAGAAAAAACACAGAAGAGTAAAAAAGAAATTAGACTTAATAAAAAAGAAGAGAAAGTTAAAAAAAAAGTAAAGTAGGGAATAAGAAAACAGGAGAAGAAAAGAAAAAAAGAGACAAAAGAAAAGGTTAAAGAGGGAAAGGTAAGTATGTGAAAAGATAGATGCAGAGGAGAGTTCAAAAAAGATCAAGAAGACGTGGAAAAAATAAAGAAGATAAGAAACTAACTCGTAAGCTAACAAGGGAAACCTAAGAGAAGAGAAAAAAAAACAAAAAATAAGAAGAGAATAGAGAAAGAAGAACCATAAAGAAAAAGAATCGAGACCAAGAGAAAAAAGATAATAGAAAGAATACAGTGTCAGAGAGAATAACTCAAAAGAGCAGTAAAGCAAAAACGATACAACCAGAGAATAGAAAGGAAAAGAAAGTAAAGAGAAACGAGAGAAAGAGACCAAAAAAGAATGAGAAAGGTTAGGAAACGGTAGAAAATAAAAGGTAGGGAAAGGTTAAAAAAGAGCGAAAATAGATAAAAAGAAAGCATAGAATGCAAAGGAGAAATAAATAGAGAGAAAATTTAAAAGAAAGAAAGTAGAGGTGATCGAGAAAGAACAAAGAAAATAGGAAAGAAAAATTAAAAGAGAGAACAGTAGATAGGGGGATAAATGAAGTAGAAAAATAAAGAACGTATACGAAGAAAATAAAGAGCGGGAAACAAAGACAGCACATCGCGTCTAAGAGGCGAGGAAAGAGAAAGCAAGCAGAAAAGTAGCGGAGTAAAGGAAGATATGAGTAAGAAGGTGTTTAGAGAGGCATGAAGTATACCAAAAAACAAAGAAAGGAAGAAAAAAAAGTATAAAAGGGAAAAAGAAGAGAAAAAACGCAATAGTAAAGGGACAGTGAACAAAAAAGAAGAAAAAAGGAAAACAACGCGAAATGTAATGAGAAACAGAAAAAAGGGGTAATAGTAAAATTAAAGGAAGATCAGATAAGCATAAGATAAGTGGAGTAGAGAAAAAGGGAAAGAAAAAAGTCAAGAGTTTAAGAAGGGAATAAGAAGTCAGAGCGAGGACAAAAAAAAAAAAAATGTAAAAGTAACAGGAAAAAGAAAGCAACGTAGAAAAGGAAAAGTAAAGGAAAAAAAGAAAGGTAAAATGCAGAAAATAAGAAAAAAGAGTCAGCGCGATAGATAGAAGGGTACAAGGAAAGAAAGAAGTAAGAGACAAGAAAAAAAACAAGGTAGAGGATAACTAAAAAAGTAATAAAAAAGAAGAAACAAAAGGTTAACAGTGCGGAATGATATAGAAGAAAAAAATGAATAAATGAAGAGGTAGATTAAAGTAAAAGATAGAGAAGAAAAAAAACGTACTAAAAACAAGAAACAGAAGAAAATAAAGAACGCAAATACAAAGAACAAACCAGCGACACGTAAGAGATTAGTGGTGTTCGAGAGAGAAAAGAGAATAATATAAAATGAAGATCAGAGAGTACCGAATAAGAAGGACTAAAAATACAACATGAGAGATAAAAGAAAAAAGATGTAAAAGTAAACAAGAATAAAAAAAGGAGAGAGTTAGGAAGAGCATAATGAATAAAAAAGACAGAGAAGTACAAGTCCGGAGTAAGTAAGATGTTTAGTATATAGAGAAAAAAAGATCAGAGAAGAGAAGGTAGAATGTTAAAAGTAGTAGTCAGAAGGACAGAGAGCAACATACAAAAGAGAAAAGAATAACAAAGAAGTTAGAGAGAAAGATGAGAGGTGTTCTTTATAAATAGAAGAAAGAAGAGGAACAGATATATGGTAGGATAGAGGATGAATGAAGTAAATATAAGATGATAAGAAAGTAGAAAGATCGAGAGAGAGAATAGTCAACTGAGAGAGTGAAAACGGTAGAAAAGGAAAAAAAAAGTACTAATACATAACAGAATCAGGAAAATGGTAGAAAGACAGGCAGTAAATAAACGAAAGGAAAGAGTTTCTAGAAGAAAAAAGTTGAATAAGAGATAAGTAAAAGACAAGGCATAAAAGGGATAAAAGAAAAAAGGGATAAACAAGAAATAAACTAGTTAAGAAGGAAACACAAAAAAAAAGTAAACCAAACAACAAGGAGAGAAGAAAGAGGGTTAGTGATGGTGAGAGCAAGTGAACAAAGAACCAGTAAAAAAGATGGAACAGGGAAGGCGGACAGAGATTGGTAATAGAGTTTCAGAAGAAGGGACGTAAAGTGGTCGCCAAAAAATAGACAGAAAAGATAAAAGAAGGAGAAGGAAAAGAGAAAGAGCAGAAATAAGATAAACAAAAGCACATAAAAAACGAGAAAATAAATTTGTCAGATAAAATAAAGTAAGGAAAAATAAAAAACGAAAAATGGGAAGAAACAGAAAAACGAGAAAAATGAAAAGCAAGAGAAACAGAGAAAGAAAGACAGAAAGCTAAGGAAAAAATAGAGAATGAAACGAAAAAACAGCAAAGGGGGGGGAGAAAAATGGCAGTAGGAAACAGAAATCAGATGCGAGGTTAACGATCAGAGTACGATAACGATCAAAATACAATAAAAGAAGAAAAGTGATAAAAGGAAAAGAGAAAGAAAATTTAAAACACAAAGCAATAGAAGTTAAGCAGAGAGAGATACAATGCTCTAGACGAAGATAGTAGAGAGGGAAAAGTAAAAAAATTGAAACCGAAGAAAATATAGCAAAAAACAAGAAAGATCGACAGAAAAGAAAAAACGGAAAAAAGAAAGTGAGAAGGGAATAAAGAAATAATAAGGGTAAAGGAAATATACAGAGAATAAAAACAGGTAGGAGCTCAATAGAGGAACAGAATAGAAAGAAGCCGATAAAAGAGAAAAATATGATTTAAAAAAGAAAATACGACAGAAAAGAAACAAGAACAAATAGAGTAGGGATAAGGACGTCCATAGGCGGGGGGGGGAAGAAGAAAATCAACAACAGGAGAAAAGAGAGAAAGAGAAGAACAGTTAAGAACCTCATAAGAGAGACAAATGTAAAGAGTTGCTAATGAGGAGTTATCCGTTAGATGTTAGTTAAGAAAGAATAGAAGGGAGAAAAAAAAAGAAAACGAAAGAAAGAAAAAAAGAAAAAAAGAAAAAAGGAAAAAAAAACACAAAAGAAATTAGAAGTAAGGAAGTTAGTAGAAAGATAAAAGTAGTTAATAAAAAAGAGAATAATGAAAAAAGCTAGAGAAAAGAGCACAAGGAGTTATAATTAAGAAATAGTAGTGGAAGAGAGGTAGAGATGAAAAACTTATAGTATATGGAATACGGATAAATAAAAAGTCATTTAAGAAAAAATAAGTTAATCGCAACGTTCAGAAAGAATATGAAAAAAAGAAGAGAGACAGATGAAAAAATAAAAATTATAGAGAAGCAAAATAGAAAAAAAAGGAAAAGGAAAAGAGAGAATAGTATACCAAAATGAAAGTACGAAAAATGAGAATACGCAAGATATCTATGAAAAAGAAATAATGAGAAGGAGTAAAGTATAAAGAGGAGATGAGTAGAGGTTGTACAAACGCAATAATTAGGAAAGGAAAAAGAGAAAAGTATGGCGAAAAAATAGACGATAACAACAGAAGAATCCGCTAAACGAGCGTGAATAGATCAATGCGACAGAAAAGATGAAAAGCACACAAAGAGTTAAAAAGTAAGAAGACAACAGAGAAAGTAAAAGAAGAAACGAAACAGAAAACCGTAAATAAAGTTGGAAG
This sequence comes from Tanacetum coccineum, assembly GCA_026074375.1. NCBI lineage: Eukaryota > Viridiplantae > Streptophyta > Magnoliopsida > Asterales > Asteraceae > Tanacetum > Tanacetum coccineum. The sequence continues at coordinate 99,156 of BQNB010000568.1, read as the reverse complement.
AAAAAAACAGAAAGATGAAAGAAAAAGAAAGATGATAATAGAAGATAATAGATAAACATGAAAACAAAACAATAATAACCAAAGAAAAAAATGAGAAGAAAGGATACAAGGACGAGAAAGAGGAAAAAGAAAAAGCAGAAAAAAGAAGCTAAGGGCTAAAAAGAGTCAGAACAAAAAACGAAACGATAACTGGGAGGAAAAAGTCACAACGAGAAAACGGACAAGGTAAACGCAGAAAACAAAGAGAAAAGGTTAGAAAAAGAGAAAGGACGAACTAGAGACAAGTACGTGAAAAAAAGACAGAGCGAAGAAGGTAAATTTAAGAAGAAGACAAAAGAAGTAGAAAAAAAAGGAAAACAAAAAAAAAATCAAAGCAGAGAAATGGAGGAAGAAAGAGGAGGAACAACAAAAAAAGAAAAAAAAAAGAAAGAGAAAAAACGAAAAAGTAAAAAGAGAAGAAAATAAAAAAAGCAGAGACGAAAAAAAAAAGAGAGAGTGCAGAAAAAGAGACGAAAAAGAAAAACAAAATAAAAAAATGACGTAGTGAAAAGGAAAGCTAAATAAAAACTAAGAGGAACGGAAGTGTAGAGTAAGAATTAGAAAAAAGGAAAAAAAAAGAAGGTAGAGAGGGAGAAAAAAGAAAAGAGTACGAGTATAGATAAAAACGAGCGAGGCAAATAAAGGGTTTTATGGAGAGGGTGAGAGGAGTAAGAAGCGTTAGAGAAAACGGCAAAACCGCCAGCACCCACACTTCCGTGTTAGATAAATAGTGCAAGGAGAGAGAAAGCTAAGAGGTAGATAGATTCTGTTTAAGAGAAAGGGAAAGAGTAGACAATAGAAAACAGAAGAGTAAAGAAAAAGATACAAAAAGTAGTACAAGAGCAACGCGAGAGGGATAGAAATGATTCGAATCCATGAGTAATAAGGTAAGAGAACAAAATAGACAGGCAGGAAGTTAGCGAAACCAGGCAAAGAGAAGTAGCCGAAGGAAAAAAGATACAGTTAAATCGAACAGTAAAGGAAGGAAAATCTAAATAAAGTAACATAAAAGAGAATAAAGGAGATGAGAGATGCAGAAAGAGAACAGTGTAGAAAGAACAAACAGTGAACAGAAAGAGGAAAAAAGCACAAGAAGAAGGAAACTGACACAAAAAAAAAGTTATAGAAAAGAGGGAAGTTAAGGTAATTTATAGGAGAAGGTTTAATAAAGTACGGAAACAAACGAGAGAGAACAAGAAGAAATGGCGAACAAGAAGCAGAGAGGAATACAAGAAACAAGATGAGATACAACAATAAAGAAAACAAAGAATATGAGAAATACGAGATGAAAAGAGAGGATGCGGCAAGGATAATGGGACAGGGTTACCGTGAGAGCTAGAGTATGACTTGCAGAGAGTATAGAGAGAGGAAATTGCTTGGAAAGTAGGGAAAGGGCATCAACACACAGTTCTGATGACATCGATGGAGATAGAATGATAATAAGATAAGAGTTAGGTAATATTAGAATAAGAGAGGAAAGTACTATGAGTTGAGTTCACCTAGAGAAATAGGAACGTCATTCGCAGCTATAGAATCAAGGGAAAGGAGAGGAGGAGAGCAGTAGATGAGAAAGAGATGTGAGCGTTGACGAGGTATTGAGAGAAACGGAAAAAGGGGGCTAGGTTAACATAAGAGGTGGAGAAGAGAGAGCGAGAGAAATAGCGTAAAAGCTTTAAATCGAAATTGATAAGACAACACGACAAAGTCGAGAAGAACATACAAAGTAGGGCGTAAGGCAAAAGAGAGGCAAAGGAGAAAATAAGAAAAAAAAAGAAAAAAAAACCAGAAAAAAAAAAGAAAAATCAAATAAGTAGAAAAAAAAAAAGAGAAAAATATAAGAGAAAGACAAAGAAAGAAAAGTAGAGAGGAAAGGAGGGAGAACCAGGTAGAGAAAGAATAAAAGAAGCAGAAAGTAAAAAAAAGAAGAGAGAAACACGTAAGGAAAAGGAAAGAAAAAAAGAAAAAAATAGAGAAGAGTAAAAAGAAGGGAGCACACAAGAAAGAAAGAAGAAAGAAAGGAAAAAAAAAGAAAAAAATCTTTAAAAGAAAAAAGAACGAGAAAAGAAAGATAAAAAAGAAAAAAGTAAAAAAAGAAAGGAAAAAAGAGAAAAGAAAAAAAGAAGAAATAAAAACAGAAAAAAAAAGCATAACAAGAGCAAAAGTAAGGAAAGACAGGAAACAAAGAAAAGAAGCAACGACGCAAAGGAAATTAAGCAAAAAAGAAAAAAAAAAAATAAAAGAAGCAGAAAAAAGAAAAGAAAAAGGTAGAAGCAAAAATAAAACTAAACAAACTGAATACCAAAAAGATAAAAAGCAGAGAGTAAGAAAGAAAAAAGTAAAAGGAAGAAAAAGAGAAACAAAAGAAAAGAATAAAAAAAAAAAAAAAAAACGTTGAGAAAAGTCAAAAAAAAAAAAAGCGAGAAAGTGACAACGAAACAAAATGGAGAAAAGAAAAAAAGACGAAAAGTAGAGGAAAAGTAAACTACAAAATAAGGAAAACATGGAGTAAAAAGAAAGAAATAAGTAAAGAAAGAGACACGAAAGAAAGGGTTTAGTCAAAAAACGTTTGAGAAAGGAAAAAAGAGAAAAGAAAAGATAGGTAGTAAAGAAAGGCAAAACGAGAAAAAACGCTAAAAAGAAAAGAAGACAAAAAAGAAGAAAAAAAAAGGCATAACATAGAAGAAAAGAACAACGTAAACAAAAAGAACAAGAAGAAATAAATAGAAAGATATAAGTAAAAAAGGAGAGAAAAACCAAGTAAGAGAGAGGAGCAGTAAATAAGAAAGACAAAAATAAAGTAAAAATAAAAACGGAAAGAAGAAGAAAAAAGAAAAGTAAGCAAAAAAAAAAAATAAAGAAAAGAAAGAAAAACATAGAATACAAATACAGAGAAAAACGACAGACAACGTTAGAAAAGAAAAAAAAGTCGCTAAAGAAAAAGAAAGTTAAGTAGTCAAAGAAAAAAGTTAAGCAAAAGAAAAGAGAAAGTAAAAAAGGAAAAAAAAGTAGAAAAGAGACCGGAAAAGTAAAAACAAAACAAGAAACAGAAAAAGAAGGGTGGAAAAAGAAAAGAACAAATAAAGGAGACAACTGAGAAAAGGGAGACAAGATAAAAGAAAAAAAAAAAAAAGTAAGAAAAACAGACATCTATATAGAAGATAGTAGTAGAAAGAAGAGACGAGTAGGAAAAAAAGAAACAAGAAAAGATACATAGTAAGTAGAGAAGTGAGTACTAATGAGGAAAAAAAAAAAATACGAGAGAAAAAGATAAGAAATAAACAACAAGCCAGAGAACGTAAAAAAAAAAAGAAAAAATAAAAAAGAGCAAAAAAAGAAAAGACAAAAAAAAAAATACAATAAAAAATGAAGAAGTAAAATACAAAGCATCAGAACATAACAAGGAAAACGAAGAAAGTATAGAAAAGAAAAAAAAAAAAAGAAAGTAAGAGAGCTAAAAAAAAAAAAAAATAGGTACAAAAGAAAGACAAGAAAAAAGAAACAAGTAAAAAAAAGAATACGAAGAAAAAGAACGAGAAAAAAAAAAAAAAACCAAAAGAATGGGTATAAAACAAAAAACAGAAAGGTTTAACGGAGCAAAAAAAAAGAAGAAGAGAAGAACAGAAAAAAAGAAGAAAAAAATAGTAGAGAGAGAGAAAGAAAGAAAAAGTGAGAGACAAAAGAAAAAGGAAAAGTGAGGTAGTTGAAGATAAAGTAAATAAAAGTAAAAGAACAGAAAGAAAAAAAAAAAGGGAAAACAAAAGGTTAGTAAAAAAAAAAAAAACTAAGTGTAGCTAGAGGGAGAAAACAACGAAATAAGGAGAAAAGGGTTAATAAGAAGAAAGTAAAGGAAAAAAAACAAGTAAGAAGGAAAAAACCTGAGCAGTAAAAAGAAGAAAAGGAAAGAGAAGAACAACAAGAAAAAAAAAGAAATTGAAAAGTGAGAGTAAAAAAAAAGTAGAAAGAAAAAAGAAAGAAAAAAAGTTAAAGAATAAAAGGTAAGAAAGTAGAGAAAGAGAGAAAAAGTAAAAAAAGTTAATAACGTAAGAGAAAAAGGAAGAGGAAAGAAAGGGACGGTAGAAACAGAGAAAGGAAAAAAATAACAAGAAAACGAGAAGAAAGAGAGAAAGAAAAAAGGTAAGAAAAGTTAGGAGAAAGAAAAGGTGAAGACGAAGTCGGAGGGTAAAATAAAAAAAGGCTAAAAAAGAGAACACAAAGAACAGAAGGGAAAATTTAAGAAAAAAACAAAAGTAATAGATAAGAAAAAGACAAAAAGAAGAAATAAGCGAAGAAAAAAAGGAGGAAAAAAAAGTAGGAAAAAGAAAAGTAGATAAATTAAAAAAAAAAGAAAAAGGTTAATAACAACAGAAGAGTTTAGGAAAAAGAGAAAGTAAGCAATAGCACAAAGAGAGAAAAGAAAAAAATTAAGTTAACCAAACATGTCAAAGAAGAGAAAAAACAAGGGAAAAAAAAAGAAAGAAGAAACACAATGGAAAAGCAAAAAGGCCGGTAAAAAGGAGACAAAAAAGAGAGAAACAGTAAGAAAAGGGAGTAAGGAAATATAAAAGTAGAAAAAAGAAAAAAGTTAAAAAAAGAAAAGAGAAGAATGATAAACAAGAAAAAAAAGAGAAGGAAAACAGAAAAGTAGGAAAAAAAAAGCGAAAGAAGAAAAAACAAGTTAAGAAAAAGAAAAAAAAACAAAATTTTAAAAAAAAAGAAAAAACAAGAAAAAAAAAAAAAAAAAAAAGTAGAAGTAAAAAAATGTTAAAAAAGCGGATAAAGAGTAGAAGAGACTAACAAGAAAAAGAGCGACAAAAAAAATGATAAAAAGAAAAGAACGCAGAAGACGCTAAAAAAAAAAACAGGAGACATTTAAGAAGAAAAAAAAGAAGTGAAAACAAGTTACGAAAGCAAGAAAAAGAAAACGAAAAGGCGAAAAGGAAACAAAATGTCAGCAAGATAAAGGGAGAAGACAAAAACAAAGATAAGAAAAACAATAAGTAATACGAGAAGAAGAAAAGGGTACAAAAAAAAGGAACAAAAAGTAGTAGAAGGAAAAAAAAAGAGCAAAGATAGAACAAGAGAGCTAAAAAGTAGAATGAGACAAAAAGAAGAAAAGTAAAAAGGCAGGTTGAAGGGTAAAAGGGAAGAAATAGAAAAGAAAGGATGAGAGAGAAAAAGAATAAGAAGTAAGTAGAAACGTAAAAAAAAGGAGAAAGGGTAAAACAAAAAGGGGAAAAAAAAGAGAAAAAACAAAAAAAAAGGAAACGCAAAAAGAAAAAGAAACAGATAAAGAGCGGTGAGAAAAAAAGAAAGCAAACGGGAGAAAGATAAAAAAGTAAAGAAAAAAAAAAAAAGAGAGTAGAAGTAAAGTAACAGAAAGATAAAGAGAACGAAATAAAAAAGAAAGAAAGTAGAGGAAAAGACGGTATAAAAAAAGAAAAAGAAGAAGAAACCAAAAAGGAAGTAAGACCGAAAATGACGTAAAAAGGAAAAAATAAAAAAAAAGAAGTGTAAGTTAGGAAGGAAAAGAAAGTAGACAAAAAGAAGGAAAATAAAAAGGAAAAAAAAAAAATGTAGAAAAAGAAAAAAAGAAGAAAAAGTAAAAAAAGAAAACCGGAGAAAAAGAGGCGGAAAGAACAAACAATAAAACATGACGAAGAAGAGAGAGAGTACGAAAAAAAAAAAAAAATAGAAGTAAGAGTAAAGAAAAGAAGCAGTAGATAACAAAGACAAAAAAAAGAATAAAAAAAGAAAAAAAGAGGAGTTGATAAAAAAACGAGAAAAGTAAAAAAAAAAAAAAAGAAAAACAAAAAAAAGAGGAAAAAAAGATAAAGTAACAACCAAAAAAAAGTCACCGTGAACAAAAAAAAAAACAATAAAAAGATAAAAAAAAGAGTAAAAGAGAAAGAGATAAAGAACGAGTAAAAACAAAAAAAAAAAGTATAAAAAAAAAGAGGAGAAAAAAAAAAGATAAAATACGGCTAAAGAAAAAGAACAAAAGAGAGAAAGAGAAAAAAGAAAGAGACAGGAGTGAAGAGAAAGAAAGAAAAAAAAAGAAGAGGTAGAAGAAAAACGAGATAAAAAAAAAAAAAAAAAGAGAAAAAAAAACAATGAAAAAGGCAAATAAGAATAGAAAGGAAGGAAGACAAGAAGAGAGAACAAACGGAGTTGAGTGATGTTGGGTATAGGGATAGGGGGGGGGTGTTAAGAGGATAAGGCAAAGGGTTAAAGCAAACAGAAAAAAAAAGAAAGAAAAAAAAAAAAGATGAAAGAAAAAGAGAGAAATATAAAAACATAGAGCAAAAAACAAAAAAAAGCAAAACGTTACGACAAAAGAAAACGTAAAGAACGAGCAAGAGTAATAAAGAAAAGAACGTTAAGAGCAAAACAACAGAGAAGAGTAAAAAAAAATAGAGAAAGAGAAAAACAAGTAAATGGAAAAAAGAAAGAAGAGTTACAAAAAAAAAAAGCTAAGAAAAGAGAAACAGAAGAAGAAGAAACGAAAGTCGAAAACGAAAGAGAGAAAGAAAAACGGAAAATGAAAGGAAGTAAGGAAGTATAATAAAAGAAAGAGAGGAAAAAGTTAGAGAAAAATAAGAAGATGTTAAAGAAAAAAAAAAAAAAAGAACGGAGGACAGTAAAATATAATGAACAAAAAGTTAAAAGAATAAAGTAAACAAACAGGTTAGAAAAAAAGAAAAATAAGAAAGAAAAGAGAGAAAAAAAAAGAAGGAAAGAAGTAGACAAAAAGATAGAAGGTAAAGAGACCTGAAAAAGAAAAAGTAAGAGAGTATAAAAAAAAAGGCAGTTAGACAAGACAGAATAAATAGGGGGGGGGGGGGGGGGAGAAAAAAAAAAACTAAAAGGTAGCGCAGTAGGAAAGACAAAAAGGAAGAAAAAACGAGATTAAAAAAAGAGTGATTACAAGAATAAGGTGGAGAAAAAAAAGAGGGTAAGATACAGTAAAACAACAGAAAAAAGAAAGAAAAGAAAACAAAGAATAGCAGAGAGGGGCAATAAAAAAAGAGTGTAGAAAAGGAAAAGTAAGAAGAAAAAAAAAAACAAAGAGAAAGGTTGTAAAAAAAAAAAAGTAAGAGGTACGAAAGGGAAAACGAGAGATAGAAAAGGAAGAAAACGAAAAAACTGAAAAAGAAAGAGAAAAAAAAAAGTAACGGACTAAAAAAGATAGATCAAATGAGAAAAAAAAACAAAGAAAGAAACAGCAGTTCTATCCAACACCGAAACGAACCAAAGAAAAGCAAAGTAGAAAGGAAAAAAGGTACAAAAAACGGGAATGTGAAGACGAAGTGTAAAGGAAAGTAGAGAAAGAGAAAAGAAAAAAAAGTAAAGAAAAAAGGTTAGGAGGAGAAAAAGTAGAAAAAAGACAAGAAGACTAACACATAAAGAGTAAAAAAGAGGGTGACAAGAGACATACTAGACGGAAAGTTAACGACAGTAAGAACAGTAAGAATAAAGAAGGAAACGAAGAAGAAAAGAGAAGCACAAGAACAAGAGAAATAAATAAAAAGGAAAGTTAAGGAACAAAAAAGAGAGAGAATGGAAGGAAAAAGAAATAGAAAGAACAATGAAGAGAAACACCAAGAGAAAAAAAGAGAAGGAAGGAAGAGAGAAAATAGAGAAACAAGTAGAAAAAAAAGGTAATGTTCAAGAAAACTAGAGAAGAAAAAAAAAGAGTCACAGACAAGAGAGAAGAAGAAAAAAAGTAAAGTTAAAAGGAATAAAAAGGAGAAAGTGGAAAAAAAACGAGAGTAAAGGAAGCAGAAAGGAGGAAGCAACGAATAAGAACAAAAGAGAAAAAAAAAAGAAAGAAAAAAAAAAGAAATAAAAAATAAGAAGAATAAAGTAAAGGGAGAGGTCTCAGAAGAAAAAAAAAGAAGTAAAAAAGATGAAAAGAGAAATACAAAAAAATGAGTTAGTTAAAGAATAAAAAAACAAAAACAAGCAAAAAAAGAGTACCAAGACAAAAGAAAAGAGAAAAAAGAAAAAGAAGAAAAAGTCTAATAAAAGAGTAAAAAAACAATAGAGAGCGAAGAAAGAAAGACGGAGAAAAAGAAAAAAAAAAGAAGTCAAAACAACAAGAAAGAGAGCGAAGAGAAGGAAAACAACAAACAGAAAGAAAGTAAAAAAAACAAAAAAAGTAAAAGGTAAGCAAGAAACAAAAAAAAAGACAAAAGAGTAAAAACGCGAAAACAAAAAAAAAGAAGAGAAAAAGAAAAAGACCAGATAGAAAAAAAAAAAAAGAAAGAGGAAAAGAAAAACAGAGTAAGTAATAAACGTCGTAAAAGTAATAGAAAAATACAGAAAAAGAAGAAAATGAGAAGAAGAAAAAGAGCTAACAACAGACGGTAGAAAGAATAATAAAAAGCAAAATAAAACATAAAAAAGTAGAAGCAAAGAACACAGAAAAAAAAAGTTAAAAAAAAGTAAGAAAGACGAAAAAAAAGGTCAAACTCAAAACGACAAAAAGGAAGTTGAAGGGAGTAAAAAAAAAAGTCGTAAAAAAGAGGAAAGTATAGGACAAAAAAGGAGACCAGAAAAAAAAAAGCAGTAAACAAAAAATAAAGGAAAATACGAAAAGACAAAGGTTTAAAGTAAAGAAAGAAAGAAGTAGTAAAAAACAGAGAACACAAGAAGGAGACGAAGAAAAAAGAGAGGAAAAAAAAAAGTAACAGAATAAACAAAATCACAGGACAGGTATAGAGAAGAGTAAAGAGTAAAAAAACAAAAAGTAATAGAAAAAAGAGTATAAGAAACACAAAAGAGAAGGGAGAAAAAGACGAGAGAGGAAGAAAGAGAGTGAGTAGAGAGAAGAAAGGGAAGATTAAAGGGACAGAAAGAAAAGACTATGAAAACGCAAATAAAGAGCAAGAAAGTAAAGAAAAAGTAAATAGTAGAAGAGAGATACAAGGAGGGAGAAAAGGGAAAAAAAAAAGAGAAAAAAGAACAAGGGAGTAACACAAAAGGAAAGAAGCTAGAAGAATGTCTAAGAGAAAGAATAACACGAGTAACGGAACAAAACAAAGTAATAGCGAGAAAATAAAAGAGATAAGACAAAGGTAACAGCAAAAAAGAAAGTAAAAAAAAAAAAAAGGAAAAAAAAAAAAAAAAAAAAAAAAAATAGTGAGAAGTAAAGCATAAAAAGAAAAACAAAGAAAAGAGCAAGCGGCGAAAAAGAGAAAGAAAGAAAGAAACAGAAAAAAAAAAAATAAAAGAAAGGTAGAGATAGGAAAATCACGAAAGAGGAAAAAAAAAATGGAGAAGGTATAAAAGTAAAGAACAAGAACAGAAAAGAGGCAAAAGATAGAGTTAAGAAAAAAGAAGAAAAAAGGGAAAAGGTAAAAAAAGACAATAAAGAATGTACAAAGAGTAGAAAAAAACAAACGAAAAAAGAAGTAAGTAATAAAAAAGTAGTAGTGAAAAACAAAAGTACAAGAATTAAAATATAAGTAGAGTAAAGAACAAAATAAAAGGAACACAGAGATATAAAAAAAATAGACGCGATACAAAGAAAGAGGCAGAGAGTAAAAAAACAAGATAAATGTAAAATTTTTATAAGAAAGTAAAAGCGAAGAGCAAAAGTTTTTAAAATAGCAGAAATAGTACGAAGTAGAAATAAATAGCTAAAAGGGGTCAAAGAAAGAGAAGAAAAGAGAAAAAAAATAAACAAATAAAATGAAATGAGTAGGGTAACAAAGAGATAAAAAGAGATATAAACGAAAGTAAAGTAAAGGAAGGTAGAGAAAAAAAAGAAAAGAAAGGAAAAAAAGAGTAAGAACAGAAGAAAAAAGTAAGAAAAGCAAAGAGAGAGGAAAGTCAAAGAGTGTAAGAGAAAAAAAAAAAAAATAAAATAAAGGAACAAAGAAAAAAACGTAAGTAAGAAAAAAACAGAAACACTCCAAACAAGTAAGAAAAGGGAAAAGCGGAAAGAAAATAAAAAAAGAAGCAGGAAAAGTGAACAAAGGTAAAGAAGAAAAAAAAGGAAAAAAATAGAAGAAAAATACAAAAAAAAGGCAAGTTAAAAAAGAAAGTGACGGAAAGTTCGAAAGGAAAAGAGTAAAAAGAGTAACAAACAGGTAAGAAAAATTAGGACGGAAAAGAGAAGTGAAAAAAAAAAAAAAAAAAATTCAAAAAAAGTTAAGGATAACGAGTAAAGAAAAAGGTAAAAAAAAAGTAAGATACAACGTTAATGTCGAAAGGTTAAGCAAAAAGAAACAAAAAGAGAAGAAAAAAAGAGAGGTAGAACGGAGGGAGAGAATGAAGAGAAAAACAAGTGATAAAAAAGGAAGAAAAAGAGGAAAGTAAGAATAATAAAGGGTTAAAAGGAGAAAAGAAAAGAAATACATAATAGAAGAACAGCAAAAGAACGAAAAAAAAAAAAAAAAAGAGTAAAGATCAAAGAAAAAGCAAAGTATAGAAAAAAAAGGAAAAAAAGTGAACGAAAAAAAGAAAAAAGTGAAAGAAGATAACGAAAAAAAGAAGGAATAAAAGGATAAGAAGAAAAAATAAAAAGGGAAAAGAGAGTGAGGAGATAAAGCGCACAGAAAAGGAAAAACGGAGAAAGAGAAGAAGAGAACAGTAGGAGATAAAGAGAACAGTAAGAAGAAAAGATAGGAAAAAAAAGATAAAAAAAGAACGTAGAAATAGTAAAAATAAGTAATACACGACGATAAAAGAAATGTATAGAAAGAAAAAAAAAAAAGAAGATAGAGGAAGAAATAAAAGAGGAAGGGAAAAACACGAAGAAAAAGAAAAGAGTAAGATGTAAAGTAAAGAAGCAAAAAAAAAAAAAAAATAAGAAAAGAAGAAGAAATAAGAAGAAAAGAAAAAAAGAAATAAAAAAGAGAGAAAAGCTAAAAAGAAAAAGAACAGACGAGAAGAGCAAAACAGAAAAAGTAAAAGGCAAAAAAACAAAAAGAGAAAAGAAAAGAAGGTAAAGTAAATAAAGAAGAAAAACAAGAAAAGAGAGAAAGAGCAGAAGAAACCTGTAGGAGAAAAGAAGAAAGGTTTATGAAAAAGAAACAGAACGGAAAAAAAAAAACAGAGAAGCAAAGAAAAAATAATGGAGAACGAAAAAGAGCGTTAACAGACCAACAGAAAGAGAGAGAAAAGAAAGGAGAGAGTAGAAAGAGAAAACGCAAAGAAGAAAAAAAATAAAAAAGTAAAGTAAGGGAAAGTAGCTAAAAATAAAGGAGAAAGGAGAAAAAAAAAAAAAAAAAGGAAGTAAAAGACAAAAAGAAAAAGTCGAAGAAGATATAAAACAGAATCAAAGAGGACAGACAACCAAAAAAAAAAAGAGTAAAAAAAAAAAAAAAGTAACGAAAAAAAATGTGGGAAACAAAGAAAAAGACAAAAAAAAAAGAAAAGTAAAAGAAAAAGCAATAACATCACAAATAAGAGCAAAAAAAGAATGGAAAGCTAAAAAAAGAGAAAAGAAGAAAGTAAGAAGGAGAAAAAGGAAACACACATAGAACAAAGAGAAAAAAAAGAAAAAAACAAGCAAAGGTACTCAAAAAAGAAACGAAACTGAGATAGGAGTAAAAAAAAGTAAAAAACAAAACTAGAAAAAAAGTTAAAAGATAAAAACGAGAAGAAAAACAGAAGGAAGAGAAAGAAAACAGGAAAAACAAAGAGAAAGATGAAAAAAGAAAAACGACAAAAAGAAGGTCTTTAAGAAGAAGAAAAAAGGAAAGAAAATATAACTAAACAAGAAAAGAAGAATGGTGGAAGAAAGTAGAAAAGGAAAAAAACGAAATAAAGTTAAAAAACGAAAAAGTAAGAAAGAAAAAGAACAAGAAGAAAGCAACAAAACAAAAGTGAGAAAAGGGAAAGAGCGTCAGAAAGAAAGTACCAAGAGAAAAGACAGCGTGAAAAAGAAAAAGATAAAAAAACAAAGAAAGAACAGAAGTAAAAAAAAAAAAAGAAAAAAAAAGGATAAAAACGGAGAAAGGTAACACAACAAAGAAGTAAGTAAAAGTAACAATAAAAAAGAAGAAACAAGTCAGATAAAAGAAAAATGAACCGTAAAAGAAAGAAGCAAAGTAAGAAAAGGAAAATAGAAAAAAGGTAACAAGAAAAACACCAACAACCGAAGCACGAAATAGGAAGGCAATAGCAAAAAAGAAAATAAAAAAAGAGAACGAGAGAAAAAAAAAAGGTAAGAGAAAAAAAGAGAACAAAGGAAAAAGTTAAAAAAAAATGAAAACGAGAATAACGAAGAAAAAAAAAAAGCAAAAAATAAAAACAAGCAAGAAAAGACAAGGGAAAAGCAAACGCGGCTAAAACGGAGAAAGGAAAAGTAAAAAAAGAGAAAAACGTAAGAGGTACGAGGTATAAGCAAGTAGAGAGAAAGAGAGAGCAAAGAGGAACACGACAACAAAGGGGGACAGAAGAAAGGAAACGTAGAAAAAAGGTACAAGAGTAGATAGAAAAGGTAGAGAAGAAAGTAAACCACATAGAACGACAAAAAGGGAAGTAGTATAGAAAAGTAACTAGAAACGAGGCGGGTAAGACACAGGAAAAAAAGAAGAAAACTGAGGAAAAAAAAATAACGAGTAAAAGAAAAAAAAAAAAGTCAAAAGAGCACACCCAAATCGAATAGAAAAGAAAAAAGTTAGTTACTAGGAGAGGATGCAAACACAGAAGAGAAAGAAAGATGTAAAAGAAGGAGTAAAAGAAACTATGTAAAAAGTAAAAAAAAAAAAAAAAGTAAAAAAAGAAAAAGAAAAGTAGAAAGTTAAAAAAAAAGAACAGAAGAGAAATAAAGGTTTAAAAAGTAACCAGAAGAAAAGTAAAAAAAAAAAATGAGGAAAAAAAGAAGATAAGGAAAAAAGACGAATAAAAAAAAGGAAAAGTAAGAGAAGAAACAAAGGTTTAGAGCAAGGAAAAGCAGTCAAAGGAGATAAACAAAAGAGAAAAAGTAGAAATCAAAAAAGTAAAAGAAAGTAGAAAAGAAAACGAAAGTAAAGAAAAGAAAAGAAAATAAAAAGTAGACACAAAAAGGAAAATAAAACAAAGAGAAAAAAGAAAAGAAGAAAGACAAAGGAAAGGAGTTAGGGAAAAAAGCCGTAAAAAAAAAAAACAAAAAGTAGGTCAAGTAAAGGAAAAAGAAGAAAAGAAGCAACGCAACAAAGAAGAGAAGGAAAAGAGAAAAAAAGTAGTAAAAAATAAGAGAGAAATAAAACATCTCAAACGGGAGATAGAAGGGACAAAACTAAAAAAGTAGAACAGAGAAGGTAAAAAGAAAGTGACAAGGAAGAAAAAAAGTAATAAAAAGAGAGAAAAGAAATGTCACAAAAAGAACAAGAAGAAAACAAAAAGTAACAGAAAATGACAATGAAAGAAGACAAAAAAAAGAAAGTCATAGAAGAAAAAGAAAACAAAAGTTGTTAGGGGGGAGGTCAAGAAAAAAGTAACGAAAAAGAAAAAAAAAGAAAAAGAAGAAGGCAAAAAGAAAACCAGAAGAAAGAAAGAAAAAAAAGAGTAAAGAAAAAAAGGAAAAGAGTGAAGCAAAGAAGAAGATAAAGAAGTAAAAAAATAAAAAAAAGAAAGAAAAAAGAAAAGACAGAAAAAAGAAAAGAAAGAAACGAAGAGAGTTAAGAAAATGAAGAAAAAGAAAAGAGAAAACGTAAAAGAGAAGAAAGAGAGAGACAGAAAAGAACGATAAAAGAGAAATAAGAATAGAGAAAAGGTAGAGAAAAAATAGAAGAAGTAGTAAGACAAAGGAAAGAAGAGACAAGAACAGAAAAAAAAGAGAAAAAAGAGTACGACCGAAACGAAAACAGGCAAAAAAGTAAAGAAAAAGGAAGAATGTATAAAGTGAAAAGACGGTCTCGAAAAAAAATAAGTTCGAGAAGAAAAATCAGCAGCAGAAAAAAATAAAGAAAGAAGGAGGTAAAAAACGAAGACAAACAAAGGAGTAGAGGGAGAAAAAAAAGGTAGAAAGATGAAAAAAGGCAGGATAACAAGAGACCAGAAAGACAAGTAAGAAAGAGGAACTGAGATGTTAGACTAGAAAAAAAAAAACCAAGGAACAAAACCAAGGTGAGACAAATGAGAAAGTGAGACGAAACCAATGTAGAAGCAAAAAACAATAGTAAGAGATATGAAAGGCAGTAAAACATAAAGAAAGCAAAAGGTTAAGCAAGGAAAGTAAAAGAAAAGAAGAACATACAGCAAAAAGGAGAGAAGTAAGTTACAAAATGAAAAAACAGAAGAACAAGCAAGAGAAAGAAGAAAAAACAAGTAGAAAAGTAAAAAAGTAAGGAAATCGCAAAACAAAGGAGTAATAAAAAGAAAAAAAAAAAATAAGTTAAGTTAAAGGCTCTGTACAGCAAAAAGAAAAGAAAAAGAACGAAGTTTAAAAATAAGAAGCAAAAGTAGAATAAAAAGAAGCAAAGAACGGAAAAAAAAAAAAAGTTAAAGAAAGCGAGAACGTGTACGGATAAGAAACATACAAGCGGAAAGCAAACGGAAACCAGAAAAGAGAAGAAAGAAGTAAGCAAAAGAAAAAACAGAGAAGGAGATAAAAGTACACAGAAGAGAAAGAAAAAAAGAGAAATAAAGAGAGAAAAACAGGAAAAAAAACAAAATGAAAAAGATACAAACAAAAAAGAACAGGATTAGGTCAAAAGAAGTCAGTCCACAAAAAAGTAAAAAATAATAACCAAAAAGAGAGAAGAAACGGTTAAAAAGAAGGAAAGAGGAGGGAAAACAAACGAAGAGAGGTGAAAAAAGAATCAAGAAAGAGGGGAGAATAGGGAAAAAAAAAAAAAGCAAGAAAATAAAAGAGAACAAAAAGCCGAAGAAAGAAATAAAGAGTAAAGCTTAGGAAGAAGAAAAAGAAGAAGAAAAAAGAAAACACAGAAAAGAGTAAAAGAACAACAAAGGAAGCACACAGAAGTAAAGTAGGGAAGGGAAAAAGTTAAGAAAGCAAAAAAAAAGAAAGAAGGAATAGAAGGGGAGAAGAGGAAAAAAAAAACACAATGAAAAAAAAAAAAAAAAAGAAGAAAAAAAAGGAAGCAGAAAGAAGAGGAACACAAAAAGTTAGCGAGTAGTAAAAGAGGAGAAGCAAGGAAAAGTAAAAAGAAAGGAGTAAGTATAAGTAAGGAACAAGAAAGAGAAAGGAAGGGAAAGAACGTACAAAAGAAGAAAAGAAAATAGAAAAGAATAGAAAAACAAAAAGAGAAAGGAAAAGAAAAAAAAAAAGGAAAACGAAAAGAAAGTAAGAAGATAAAGCAGAAAGGGGGGCCAGTGGGGGGGTGGGGGGGGGGGGGGTGGGGTGGGGGGGGGGGGGGAGGCGTGGGGGGGGTGAACACAAAATGCAAAAGAAGAAAAGACAAGAAAGAAAAAAAGAAGAAAGGCAGAGGAATATAAAAAACAAAGGACAAAGAAAAAAAAAAGTCGGACCACAAGAAGAGTAAAAAGGCTAAACAGTAAAGCGACAAAAGGATACCACGAGATGCGGGTAAAGAAGAAGTGGAGAAAAAAAAAGAAAACGCAGAACGAGACGGAGAAAAAAGAAGAAGAGAGAAACACAAAAATAAGAAAAACGAAAAAAAGAGAAAAAGAAATGCAAAAACACAAAGAAAACGAGAATAACAAAACGGGAAACACGAAAGCAGAAACAGAACAAAAAAAGAAACAAAAAACACAAGGGAAAGGATCAACGGAAAAGAAAGAGCGAAGGAAAACAGCAAAAAAACAACAAGGAAAAAAAAAAAAAACAAAAAAAAGAAAGGTCAACGAAAAACAAGGATAAAACAAAAAAACCAAAAATACGTAGGAACACAGCAGCGCGCCAGGTCAAAGAAAAGAAAGTGAAGAAGAGGAAAAAGAAAAGAAAAAGCAAATGAAACGTAGTGAAGCTAAAAACAGGAAGGTACAAGAAAAAAAAGAGAAAAAGAAAGAAAAAAGTTCGAGAGAGTAAGAAAAAAATAAAAAAACAAAAAGAAGCGACAGAAAACGAAGAAGAAGGGAAAGAAAGAGAAAAGAAGGAAGGGAACAGAGCTAAAGAGGAACAAGGTCAAAAAAAAAAAGAAAAGAAAACAAAAAAGTAAAAAGTAGAAGGAAAAAGTAAAGACAGTAAAAAAAAAAGGTACAAAGAAAAGTCAAAAAGACAACGGAATGAAGAAATCAAGGCAAAGGAAGAAGTTAATAGTAGAAACGAAAAGAAAGAAAAAAAAATGTAGATAAACCAGGTAAAGAAAAAAAACAGAAAAAAAAAGAAGTAAACGATAACAAAGAGAATTTAGAAAGTCAAGAAAAAGCAAAACAACGAAGAAAAAAAACCAGTACAAGGGAAAGAAAAGCGAGAAAAAATAGTAAAGTAAAAGTAAGAGAAAAAAACGACGAGAGTTAGAGTCAAAAAGTAGAGAAAAAAACAAAACAGAAAAAAGGATAAAAGACAAAAAGGCAGAAAAAGAAAAAGACGAAGTAGCGAATGCAAGAAAAGGAAATTGATAAAAGAAAATAGACAGAAAAAGAAGCACAGAAACAAAACAGAAAGGTAGGAAAGTAAAAGAAGAAGATAAAGAAAGAGAAAAAACGAAAAAGGAAGATAAAGTCGAAAAAAAAAAAGGGAAAAAAGAAGGGAACAACGTACGGAGAAAAAGAGAAAGAACAAGAAATTCTTTAAAAAAGACAAAGAAAGAGGGAATGAGGAGACACGAGAAAAGAAAAAGAAAAGAAAAGAGAAAAAGTCAAGAGGCACAGTCAAATAAAAAAAAAGAGGAAAGAAGGGAAAACGCAAAGAGTTCAAGAGGACAAAAAAAAGAAAGACAAGTAGAGAGACAAAAGAAGAAAAAGGAAAAAAAAAGAAAAAGAAAAAAAAAAGAAAAGGAAGAAGACGAGAAAATAGAGAAAACATAAAAAAGAGAAACAAAAAAGAAAAAAAACGAAGAAAGTAGGTAAAAAAAGAGAGTGAAAAAGAGTAAAAAACACGAAAGGAAAAAAAACGAGAGCAGAAAATAAGCTTGGGAAAAGTAAAAGGTAAAAGGAAAGAGTAAAACCAAAGAAAGAAGAGAAAAGAAAAGTAAGAAGAAAAGTTAGCAAGCAAAAGAGAAAACAGAAAAGGAAAGGCGCACGAAAGACATAAGAAAGACAGAATACGAAAAGAAGTAAAAAAAGACGAAAAGGGGGAAAGAAGAAAGAGAGAAGAAGGTAGAGTAAAAGAGCGACGAACAGGAAGAGAAAAGAAGACAAAAAAGAAGCAAGTAGAAAAGAAAGAAAAGTAGCAATCCAGAGCGAAAGTAAAGAAAAGAGTTAGTTATAAAGACACACAGACAAAGAGAAGAGTTAAAAGAGGTAACAGAGGTAAGTGGAATGAAGTGAGCAAAAAAAAAAAAAAGAAAAGGGGTAGAAGAGACATAAGTTGAAAACGTACAGAAGTTAACAGGGAAAGGGACCAGGAAGTTCAACGCGCGACGCATCCCCTTAACAGTACGCCCAACAACCAGACAAAAGACACACGAAAAGAAGTAGACCACGTTGACTCAGCAAGGAGTCCAAAGACGGGGACAAACAAAAAAGAGGAAAAAAACAAAAAAAAGTTAAAAGAGGAAGAAAAGAAGAGTGACACAGCAAGAGAAAAGAAAAGTAGGTACGAAGGAGAAGAGAGTGGAGAGAGAAAAAATAAAGAAGAAAAAGAAAAAAGTAAAGAACAGTTCAAGTATAAAAAGAAGTAAGAGAAAGCGAAACAGACAAATAACGAAAAAAAAAAGAAGGAAAAAGGAAAAAGACACAAACCTGTAAAAGAAAAAAAAAAAACAAGTAGAACAAGTAGTAGGGATAAAGAAAAAAAAAAAAGGTAAAAAAAAAGAGAAAAAGTGTAAAGAAAAAAAGAAGAAAAAAAAAAGTAAAACAAGAGAAATAAATATAAGCAATACGCAGCACAGAGGGTAGAGAAACATGAACAAAAAAGAAAGAGAATAAGAGGAGATAAGACAAAGTAAGAAAAAGTAGAACAATAAAAGAGAACGAAAAGAAGACAAAAAAAAAGCGTTAAGAAAAGATTAAAGAAACAAAAAAAAAAAAGGAGTAGAAAAAAAGAAAAAGTTTAGAATGAAGGAAAAAAACAAAGAAGTAAGACAGTAAGAAAGAAAAAGACCAAGCGAATCAAAAAAAAAGGGGACAAAAAAGAGTAAGAAGAAAAAAAAAAAAAATGAAGATATGAGAAGAAAAAAAAAAATGGTCTATAAAAGAAAAAAAAAAAATAAGCAGAAGAGATAAGACGTAGAAAGGTCAAGAGGAAAGAAAAGAAAGAAAGACTAAGAAAAAAAAGAGAAAAGAAAAGGAAAAAAGAAATAAAAGTTTCGAAAAAAAAAGAAAAAAAACAGGAAAACAGGAGGCGAGAAAGAAAAGAGAAAAAAAAAAAAAGAAAAAGCAAGAGGAAAAAAAAAAAAAAGAGAAAAGGGCAAAAAAGTAAAAAAGGAGTAAGCGAGAGTGAGAGGAATAAAAAGAACAAAGAAAAAAAGAAAAAACAGTAGAAAGAAAAAGAAAACAAAATGTAAAAAAAAAAAGAAAAAAATAAAAAAAAGAGAGACAAAAAAAAAAAAAGAAAACGCAACAACACGCAAAAGAAGAAAAGACAAAAGAAAAGAGAGAGAAAGTAAAAAGAAAGTAAAAGGTAAAAAAAAAAAGTAAAACACACAAGAGGAAGCCGGTTAAAACGAGGCAGGGGGGAGAAGAAAAGAAAAAGGAGCAGAAGGTAAGGAAAAAGTAAGAAGTATAAGAATACAAAAGGAGACAAAAAGAGAGAGAAGTCAAAAGAGAAAAAGGGAGAGAGAAGTAAGTAAAAGAGACAAACAAAAGAAAGAAAGTAAAGAAAGAAAAAAAGTTTTAAGAAGAAGAAGGGGAAATAGGGGTGAGTAATAACAGGAGATAGAAATAAGCAAGAGAGTGAGAAAGGACACAAGGAAGAAACGGTAAGTAGAGAGAACATAAAGAGGTAATGAAAGATAGAGGAAAAACAAAAAAAGGAAAGGAAAAAAAAGAAAGGAATCAGAGACAAAACAAAGAAGAAAAAAATTAAAGAGAAAAAGAGTAGAGAAGATAAAAAGAAAGGCTAAATAAAGGTAAAAGCAAGAAGAAAACAAAACGAAACAGAAAGATAAAGAGAAAAAGAAGAGATATAGGAAAAGAAACGAAAACAGAGATCAAAGAAAAAAATGGGAACGTAGAAAATAAGAGGAAAAGAGAAATAGAAGAGAACAAGTAAAAGGAGAAGAAAAAGAAAAAGAGAAGAAAAAAAGAGGAAATAGAGACAGAAAAAAAGAAAATAAGAGCAACGAGGGCTAACTCCAAGAGGAAAGAAAAGTTTAATAAAGCGAAAAAAAGAAAGGAGAAGAAAAACAGTAAACAGGAAAGAAAAACAAGAAGAAGCAAAAGCAAAGTAAAGGGGAAAAAGGAAAAAAGAAAGAAGAAGTAGCAGAGAAACGAGAAAGGAAAAGTACAAGGTAAAAAAATAGAAGAGAGGGTAAAAGTAAACAGATTCTAAAGAAAGTAAAGAAAGACGAAAAAGGCAAAAGAAGAGTAAACAAAGCAAGAAGAAAAAATAGGAAATAGAAAAGAAAAGGAAAAAAAGAAGGAAAGAAAACAAAGTAAAAAATAAAACAAAAAAAAAAAAAAAAAGAAAACAAAGTCAATAACAGAAAAGGAAAATAGATAAAGTAAAAAGTAAAAAGAAGACAAGAGACAAGAAGAAAGAAAATAGAAAGTAAAGAAAAAAAGAAAGGGAGAGTCACAAAACGAGAACGGCTAAAAAAACAAAAAAAGAAAGAAGTTAGAAAAAAGTTGGACAAAAGAAAAAGAAAAAAGAAGAAAGTAAAAGTTAAAAAAAAGCAGAGAAGTTAAAAAAAAAGAACAAAGAAAAAGGAAGAGACGAAACAGTGTTAGCAAAGTAAAAGAAAAGACAATGAAGAGGTTAGGGAAAACGGGAAAAAAAACGACATAAAACGGAAAAAAGGTAGAGAAAAAAGACAGAAGAGAGAGAAAAAGAAAAGAATGAAAAGAAACAAGAAAAAGGATAAAAGAAAAGAGAAAAAAAAAAGAGAGAACGGTAAAAGAGAAAAACAGAAGACGAAAGTAACGAAAAAAAGGAGAGAGGAAAGAGAGAAGAAAGAAGGAAATAAAAAAGAAGTAAAGTAGAGAAAAAAAAAAAAGAAGAGCAAAAAGAAAAAGAAAAACGAGAAAAGTAAAAAAAAAAATAAAAAAAAAGAAAAAAGGTAAACTAAATAGACAAACGAGAGAGAGGCCAAAAAAAAAAAGAAAAAAAGACGAGACAAACGTATATAGTATGGGTAAAAAAACACACACACAACGGAAAGGAAGAAAAAGTAAGTACAAAAGTAAAAAGAAAAAGTAAGTTGAAGAAAAAAGAGAAGAAAAAGAAAAACAAAAAACACAAAAAGAAGAGATAGAAAAAAAGATAAATAAGAAGAAAAAGCTGTCAACTAAAGACGTTGAAAAGTAAAAAGTAAAAGAAGGAAGTAAAAGGAGTAAGACGTTAAAAGAGAGAAGGAAGGAACGAAAGCCAAAGAAATGTAAGTTAAAAGAAAAAGAAGGAACGTGGTAAAAAAATAAGGAAAAGTAAAGAAGAGCAGAAGACAGTAAGTAAAACAGAAGAACCAGTAAAAAAGAAATAAAGAAAAAAAGAAGAGAAAAAGTCAGGCACTACCCGAGGAAGAACAGAAGCAGACAGTCACACGCCAAACGGCCTAAAAATAAACAAAGTAGACAGGAAAGAACAAGTAAAGGTTAAAGTAGACGAAATATATAAGCACACAAGACACAAGGACGAACACCCACAGTTAACGAGCAGGCACTCCGTGCAGGAAAAAAAACCACCTCCCTCTCTCTTCTTAACCCCCCATTCCCTCCTACTTCACCTTACCTCTTCACTCCGATAACAAAGTTCTCTAATCGTCCCTCATCCACATCCACCAACCCTCCGCACCCTTCCTCCCACCTCCCCCCCCAAACTCCTTCCCCCCCTACTCCCCCCCCTCTCCCCCTCTCCCCTACTCCCCTCCCTCCCATCCTACCCCCCCCCCCCATCGCATACATCTACACACTTCCCTCATCCTCCCACTACTTACCCTCCCACCCCCCCCCTCCAACAACATACCCCCCCTTCTTCCCCAACCCCCCCACCTACACCTCTCCCCCCCCCCCCTCTCCTACCCTCCCCCTTTCCCCTACCCCCCTCCTACCCCTCCCCCCCCCTCACCCTCCCCCCCCCCCCATCTTCCCCCTTCCTCCCCCCCCTCCCCCTCCTCACCACCTCCCATCCTCTTCCTCCTCCCCCTCCCCCCCCTTACCGCCCCTTTTTCCCCTTCTCCCCTTCCTCTCCTTCCCCCCTACTACCTTCCCCCCCCTCCCCCCTCCCCCCTCTCACCCCCCCACTTCCCTAACACTCATACCCCCCCCCCCCCACCCCCACCCTTAACCCCTCCCTCACCTTCCCCTACCCCTCTGTCCTCCTCCCTCCCCCCCCACCTCTACTTCTCCCTCATCCACCTATTCCAACTGACCCTCACCCCCCCCCCCTACCCCCCCCCTCCCCCCCTCCCCACCATACCCCACTCCTACGTACCCCTTTCTTCTACCCACCCCCTTGACACCAACACCACGTCCCCTTTCAGGCACACCCCCCAACTGCACTCCTCATTCTATCCTCACGAACCCCCTCTCCCCCCCCCCCCTCCCTCCTACACCCCCCCCCCCCCCCTCTACCCACCCCTCTCTCCACCTACCCCTTCTCCTCTCCACCCACCCTTACTCCACCATTACCCTCCTACCTCTTACCTTCCACCCCTCGTTTCACCTTATTCCCCTTCCACCCACTTATACCCCTCCCCCCTTACCAATTACCCCCAATTCGACCCCCCCATCTACTACATCCTCCCTCTACTCACTCTCCTTCCCACCCTTACTTCATATCACACCCCGGATCACATTACTACCCTACTTCCCCTCCCACCCCCACCACCACCCCCACCCTTTCTCTCCCCTCCCTACTTCAACCCCTCCCCTCACCCCATCCGTCTCCCACCCCTACGCCCCTGATAGCCTGCCCGCTACACCTCCACCCCCCTACTACCACTCCATCCTCATTTCCCCACCTATTCCTTCCTCCACCCCCATCCCACACATACCCCCCCCCCCCCCCCACCTTCCCCTTCCCCTCACCCCCTCCCCTCCTCCCCCCTCCCCCCCCTCCCCCCCCCCTTCTCCTCCCCCCCATCTACACCCCCCTCCAACCTCCCCCCCCCTCTTCCCCCCTCTACTCTCGCCTCACTACCACACCCCCTTCCTATACCCCCCCACCCTTCTACCTCCCCTTAATCCCCCCACCCACCCCCCTCCCCCTCACCTACTCCCCTCCTCTCCCCCCCCCCCCTACTTCCCAACCCTCACCCTCTACCCTACTCTCTACTCCACTCCTCCCCCCTCCCTCACCCTGCCTTTCTCCCCTTTACCTCTCCTTCTCCCCCCCCTCCTCTCCCCCCACTCCCTCTTACCCCTCCTCCCCAACACCCCCCCCCCTACTCTCATCACTCCCCATCCATCCCCTCTCCCCCTCCCCCCCCTCCCCTCTCTAACCCTCCTACCCCCCTCCTCCCAACCCTCTTTTTCCCCCCCTATGCCTCTACTCTTCCCCCCTTTCCCCCCCTATCTCCCCCCCCTCTCTACTTACTCCCTCTCTTTTCCCACACCCTACCCCCACATCCCCTCTCTCTTCACCACCCCCACCCCCTCCTACCCCCTCCCACCTCTCACCCCCCTAACCATTCCCCTGACACCACACACCTGCTTCTACCCTACCCCTCTCCACGCCCCCTACCCCCACCCATAACCCCTTCCCCTCTCTAACCACCCTTCTTCCCCCCCTCTTCCTTCCCTCCTCTCCCTCCCCACCCACTCCATCTCCCTTCCCCCACACTCTACCCCCCTCTCCCCCCCCCTCCCTCCCACCATTACTACTCCTACCCCCCCCGCTCTCCCTCTACTCTACTCCTTCCACCTCCCCTCCCACCTCCTCTCCCCCACCCCTTCACTCCCTCCGTCAGTACCCCACCCACTCCCACTACCGCTCCCTCACATCAACACTTAACAACCTTACTCCCCACACCATGTCCCTTTCTCCACGACCCACACCTTTCGCTCCCCTCACACCCTTACTCACCGTTGCACACCACCTCAGCACAATCTTCCCCCCCCATCCCCCTCTACCTCTAACCCCCACCCCCTCCCCCCACCCCGCCCTACTCACACTCCTCTCCCCTCTTACCCAGGGGTTAGAGAATGTGAACTTGAGTATGCAGTTTTGAAGGTGGTGTAACTATGTAATTTATTTTTAATTTTGGTGGTTTGTTTGCTGCAACTTTTTGGTTTGTTAGTGCATTAGGTGTGTTGTGTATTGGTGATTTAAGATATAAAAACATAATTAAATATTAAAACATGCAATATATAAATATAACACAAGCGAAAACAACAATCACCAATCAATGATCCATAGAGTCATATGATCAATCGATAAATAACAACAAAAGATATACCTTTATTCTAGAGATATGTAGATCGGTTGGAGACAAGAAAGATCAAGAATAGCTAGTTTCTAGACTAGATAAATAACCAATGTAGATTATCTCTAAGGTAGTCCACACTACACCTTAAGCAACACCACCGAATGCTAGTCCATTTCGTATTAACCAGTAACACCCGTAAGACCTTGTAATGGATCTAGACTAAGCAAAAACTAAAACCTATGTTTTGCGTGTATATTGGACGTTCAAAACAAGGGAGGAGAAGCGAAATGATGGAGTGGAGTGTTAATTAAATAAAGTTTCATATCTTGAAATGGCCAAAATACATGTATTTATTTAATCAAGTAACTTCACATTTTGCAATGTGATCCTCAACATTTTCCCTCTTCCAACTAAGCCCTTATTATATAATGTATAATATAAATACCATATTTATATTATTACTACGGATGTCTAAATGTCTAATTGTATATATGTGTGACCCCAAAGACTCACGTGTATCCAGCAGTATAATTATTTATTATGCCATGAGCATATTGTTATCCCAAATACTATGAATTCAAACACAACATGTTATTTAACCAATAAGCACATATAAGCTTTATGCCATGTAGAAAAGTAGAAAGAAGAATGGAAGATATATTAGAGAGAAAGGAGAGAGTTTAGTATAGTTACACACATACAAATGATAACCAACACCCTTCACCACATGAGGTGAAGGGGTATTTATACTCCAAGATATATACTAGGCGTGGGCTTTTCTATCTTGGGTCGGGCTTAGCTTGTTGTTGGGCTTTAGCCCAAAACATGAACAATATTAGCTTAAAGTCCAAGCCCGTTAAACCCGACTAGCCTATTATAAACTAAGATTAATAATAACTAAGATGACCGATAACATTCTTGTTTGACTTAATAAAATTAAGGCAAACAATCTCCCCTAATGTTGAGGTTATCTTGATTTGACTTTATCTTAGCCTTCTTCGGTCTTGTCTTCGTCTTTTCTTGTTTGTAATGGCTTTATTCCTTCATGCTTTGTGATCTTGATCTTGAGCCTTTGTCTTTTGATTTTAAGTGCTTGTGATCTTTAATCTTGCATCATCTCCTTGTCTTGAATCATCTTGATTTGACTTTCGCGATCAACTTATACTTTTGACCGACATGCTCATACTTGTCTTGAAAGCTAGCAACCTCCTATTCATCATCATGGCTAACAATCTTCCCTATTGAATGTAACTAAGGCTAACAATTCCCTAGAGGACGATTCCTTCAAACACTTTGAATATCTTTGATGATG
This sequence comes from Tanacetum coccineum, assembly GCA_026074375.1. Classification (NCBI taxonomy): domain Eukaryota; kingdom Viridiplantae; phylum Streptophyta; class Magnoliopsida; order Asterales; family Asteraceae; genus Tanacetum; species Tanacetum coccineum. The sequence continues at coordinate 74,259 of BQNB010000568.1, read as the reverse complement.
AAGAGGTTCGTGATTATCAAAGTTGCTGAATTTGACATGAACTTGAGCTTTTTGACCGATTACATTCTTGTTCAGCAGTAACAGTCTTGATGTCGAATGATTGACTTTTAAAGCTTGAGTATGAGCATGTGGTAATGAATCCGACTTAGTTGGAACGGGGCTGCAACATCGACGTTTGCACCAACATTTGAATGTTAGTAATAAATAGCAGATATGGATGAATATGGCTTTGTCATTCATCGAGATTTGGTTGCAATAACCTCTAGTTCCGTGAGGACCAACCTGTGATCAGGTAGGTTCAATTTGGAAGAACCTTCTTGACAGGGTTTCCAGCTTAAAGCGTAGGGTCTTCTAACACAAATGTATTAGATTCACCATGCTTGCATATTTTCATTACCGGAACGTCTCAAAGCAGACAACACGATAATAGTGAATCAGATAGTTACTATCTATCTGATTAAGTCGTTAATTCATTTACTGGACCAAATCGATATCCAATTATCACAAGTTTGATTCATATAAAATCTTGCAAGTCACCTACCGCAGTGTTGTTTGATGTTGACACTAGAAGGATGTCACACCTCGCCAAGGCGGAAACACGAGGCGTAACATCATGGATATCATCACAACACAATGGTGTCAACAATAGAGAAACACTAAATGCATAACTAAGTAATAAAGACACAATGTGTCATGACAATACCGAAAACCAAAAGAACGACATCTTGTATTAATGAAAAAGGGTCTCACCAATACAAGAACAACATCTCACGATCCTAATAAAATCAAATAACATTCAACAAAATCATGCAACAAACATAAACAAACCCAGGAGCGAACTCCAATGCAACCCTAGCGGTCATTCTAGCCACCTCTCTTAACCTCAGTTTTCTCATGAAGCTCACCTGAAAATGATGCTTAAAAATGTCAACACAAAGGTTGGTGAGAGTCATAGGTTTAAGACACGATATAAAATCCAAACTACGCATTACTGTGATAATAAAGAAAACATTGCAGGACAATAAATGAACTATCATACAGGCTAGCATGCACAACCAATCCAATACAATCCAATTACACGATTTCCCAGTAACGATTTATAAGACGTCTCAATCGTACCAAGGTCCCTGTGGTTACCCCCTTAGCCCCGGCCGTGGATACTCTCAAAGTAACCATCCTGCCCGCTAGGCCACAGTACCTTCCACTAAACAGGCCATGGATACCCGCAGGTGATCCCCCCTGACTTAGTTCACAATTCTCAATATCACATCACAAAACATGTAGCACACAACATACAATAGTCACGTATAGTCCATGCATCTTTGACAACACATTATCACAGTAATCAAAACATTTCCAAACACTTTGCATCATTTTCACCCCAATAAATCATAAGAAAAGAGGGGCTATGAAACTCACCTGATGCTTAAGCAAATTCCAAATCCTTGCACGAAACTAAACAATCAAAACAAACACGCGTTACACGCTACTAAGCCAAAAGCTTAAGCACATGTAACAATCATATGATGGATGTCTAAGATGTTTAGTTACCCTCACGGGTCACCCCGACACCATGCCCAACTTTAACCACTTCATTACCAAGTTTCACTAGTTAGTCACAATTTGTTCAAAACTGCAGAATTTTAACGCGACTTAACATACTCAAAACCCTTACTTACTGACCTCCATAATTCAAACCAAAAATCACCTATGTTCATTAATGAGTATATTAACTACCTTATGATTCCCAAGAGTCAATTACATGCACAAGTACTCCTAAGAAAATCAAACTTCAAAACAGTCCCAATTCGGATCTGTTTGCACACTAAAAAGTTTGGATCTAAAAAGCATACTTAGACTCCAAATAAGAAGCTCTTCTTTGGGAGATTTCTAATAGACACATAGAACTAAACTCCTGTATAAGGGCTAAGCTAAATTCTAATTTTAAGTGGGGTTTTTACACCTCGTAATCTTCCCTAAATCAGACCCGTAATTACTGTTTTGACCACTTTTCTCGTAACCAACAATCGAAGGACTTCCCGACATTAAAAACTTTCGAGGCCTGACGTTATGGAAACTAGGATCTCTGAGCTACATCATAGACACCGGAAACTTGACAAAAGCTATTCCCATCATTGAGATAACAGCCGAACAACACAGCCCTAAATTCTACCCTAATCTAAATCAAGTTCTAACGCGATCTAAACCCTAACGATTACACCAACGCGCATCTAATTGATTACTAAGAACCCTAATTAGCATATTATCTTTAGTTTACAGAATATTAGAAACCATAGATCCATCATATACATGTGTTACATGAATTAAATCAATAACCAAACTAATTGGAAAACCTACATACCTTAAATCCTTAAATTCTCTTCAAAAGATCAAACCTTAATTTTTTCCTCTTCTCTTCTTGTTTTTGTTCGACCGATTGCTGCTATGGGGAGTAAAATTTCATTGCTTGGAGTTTATTATAATATATATATATTGATTAAATACTTTCCTAATTAGAGTTTTAATCAAATTGGGCTTTGTTTTTCTTTTTTTTTCCTTTTTAAACCCTTAGTCGGCCGAATATGTATGTTTTTTTTATTTTTTTATTATTAATTACTTAATTATTATCGTTACCTTAATTTTTTACAAAAACCTAAGCTAATTTGAGTAAACCTTTATACTTACGCTACTTGCTAAACTTTCTAAATATAACTTTCATTTCATCAAACCACTTTCTATTTTTAGAAAGTTTGCTACAAACTTCTATATTTCACTCACTTATTTCATTTCAAAGATGGCACATTACTCATAAATGCTTAACACATAATTATACAACCATTGACGTAGCAATGCATGCAACACGTCTTTCATTTCCATTATCACCACACGTGAACAAATGGAATACTTAACACCAAACTCAAACACACTCAAAATGAGATGCCCAAACACCTCAAATTGATATCAAGCACATAATTAACTCACTTAGCCCACATAAATTCACATAGCTCAACACTTAAACACGTAAAAATGAACTCTTAGCCATATCTAAATGTTTAAACCAACCTTCTCAATTCACAGTTGTCACATTATCCCCTTCTTAGGGAAATCTCATCCTGGGATTTAACTAGCCGAGTCAACAGCACGATCAGCAAATAACTGAGGATACTTAGACTTCATATAATCTCCGCGTTCCCAAGTAAACTCGGGACCACGCTTTGAATTCCAACGAACTTTCACAAGAAAAGAAAATTCTTACTACGCTTTAATTTCTGAATCTCACGGTCCATAATCTCTACGGGTTCCTCAACAAAACGTAAGGTCTTGTTGATTTTTATTTCATTTAATGGCACATGCAGATTAGCATCCGCCAAACACTTCTTCAAATTTAATACGTGGAATGTATCATGTACACCACTCAATTCCTTGGGTAATCTTAACCAATAAGCTACGGGGCCGAACCTTTCAAGGATCTCGAATGGTCTTATGTATCTGGGTGCCAACTTACCCTTCTTTCAAAAGCGCACTACGCCCTTCCAAGGCGACACCTTTAATAGTACTCTATCACCCACCTCAAACTCTAACGGTTTACGTCCCTTATCCGCATAGCTCTTTTGACTATCTCTTGCCGATTTGAGCTTTTCTTTTATCAATACCACCTTATCTGTCATATCTAGTACTAACTCTGGCCCAGTCAAACTACTCTCTTCAATCTCTGTCCATGGAACAAGCGACCTACATTTCCTTCCATGTAAAGCTTCAAACGGAGCACACCAAATGCTCGAATGATAACTACCACCAAAATCAATAACACATGCCCTTATTATATTTTCCAAAGTCTGAATCATACGTTCACTTTGTCCATCCGCTTGAGGATGCTACCCAGTACTCAAATCCAATCGCGTCTCTAACACCTTCTACAACGTCTGCCAAAACCACGGGGTAAATCATCCATCTCAGTCTGAGTTGATCATCACCAGAATTCCATTCCTTGCTATTATCTCATCAATATAAATCCTTGCCAACTTCACAACTTGAAATCTTCTTGTATAGCTAGAAAATGAGCTAACTTGGTCAGTTTATCGACCATCGTCCAAATCACATCATACTCACTACTTTGACCTTGGAAATTTAGTAATAAAATCCATGGTGATTCTATCTTATTTTCACTCAAGTATCTCAGGCTGTTGCAGCAAGCCAAAAGTCTTTGACATTGCAGCCTTCACCTCTTAAACAAGTCCGAAATTTGCTAACATAGATAGTTATATCCTTCTCTATTCATGGCCACCAATGCATGTCTCCAAGGTTATAGTACGTCTTATCCGCTCCCGGATGTACCAACTACCTTGATGCATGGGCCTCATCCATTTCACTTCCTACCAATGGAACCTACATACGATCCATAAAATACAAACTCTCGTCTTCTTTCCTTTCCATATGTTGATCTAAACCATGTAACCTTTCTGTGAGTACGTTCTATTGCTTGAAAGCCTCACTTTAGGCTATTAGTATCATTTATAACTATCGCTCGAACACGTCTAGGTTTCACTCGTTCCTTCCTACTTAACGCATCAGTCACCATATTTGCTTTACCTGGATGGTAGCGAATTTCATACTCATACTCACTATACAATTTAATACATAAAGTACTAACCATCATCTGCCCTCTTTTCCATTTTTTGGTCCATGTCACGCAGCATTTCTGCTGGCGCGTTCTCTACCTTGGACGTCTCACTTGGAGTAACCAATATCTTTTCCTTAACACTTGACTGGATAGTCATGGACATTGATCTTACTCGTTTTAGTTTTACTCTCCCTTTCTACTCAACGCATCAACCACATCTGTCACACCAATCATTCTTCAAAGTCTAGAAAGCCTCTTTTCGTTCTGCACCCCACTCATACTTCTGATTCCTCTCAGTTAGGGAAGTAATGGGTTTAACAATCTTAGAAAAGTTTGCGATGAAACATAGGTAAGTAACCTGCCAATCCTAAGAATAATCATATCTCGGATGGTGTCGTATGTACTTCCTAATTCTTCACTGCCTCACACTAGTAACCTTAGCATACAACTTCTCCTTCCTCGGTAATTCTAACTCTAACTTCAAATGAACTCCATGCTCATCTTCTTAATAAACAACACTGGTGATCCTTACAAAAAATGACTAGGTCGTATGAAACCTTCGTCTTGCAACTCTTAAAGTTGTTCAGACAATTCTTGCATATCCAAAGGTGCTAGACGATATGGAGACTTCGCGACTAGTGTCGCTCCAGGAACTAAGTCTACGCGGAACTCAACTTGTCATTGCGGTGGTCATTGACAAGTCTTCCGAAAACACGTCAATAAAGTCTCGTACGATAGAAATACCACTCAATTTCGATGCACCTACCTTAGTGTTCATTAAGGTTTTCACGACTCCTTGAGTACGTTCACCATAAACCCGAAGTATCTCATCACCTTCCAACGGTATCCTAACCACCTTCCCATGACATACTATCCCAAACTTCCTCTTGGACAACCGGTCCATTCCCACAAGCACATCAAAGCTTCCATGACTCAACGGTATCAACGAACTCCAATGGTTACGAAAAATCGAATAGGATAACAAATGAATATCGAGTCAAAGGATAGAATGCATATAGGAGATTCCTCATATGCAAGTAGACGTGGATTAAATGACATAAGAATCCTTTGAAAGAAAGGATACGTATATGCACCGAGTGAAAACGCAACGAAAGAAATCAACAGACGTACCACGACAAATGAACATATAAAAAAAATATCAATACGAAAGACGAAAATTCTTATACCAATTATCGACATTACTCGAAAAACCAAATTAAATAATGTTTTTATAAAAATCAATTTAAATTAAGAAAATCACTTTAAGTATAAAAATCGTTTTAAATAATAAATAAAATTGTCTTAAATTTAATCTTTATAAAATTCATTCTGGTTGTCATAAAAAAATCTAGAGATGGTTATACCTTACCACTATGAATCACTTTAAACCAGCTTTTTATAATAAAATAAAATTTATTAAACCACTTAAAAATTTTCATATCCTATTTGTATAGACCATTTAAACATATTCTTTTTACAAAGATCATTTTAAACACAGTTTTTCTCAAACACTAACACAATACTTCCAAAGAGTTTTTATAATTAGACATCAATTATGAAATATGTTACTCAAACAAATGACACCATAATACCAACAGGGATCGTAAAACACCGTACAGACTCTAACATAATTCTATTGTTTGAAAACGAAAGAAAATACCAGGAACCATATACTCAAAATAAAATCAAACGAACTCGTACAAGAAAACTCACGCAAGACGTTACGTACCCAAAAGAAAACGTAAGGTCTTATCCAAAATAACGATCAACAGAGCAAACCTAAAAGCATCGATACTAACACGTCGCCAACGGGTTACGAAAACCAAGGGATATACAAAAAAGGGAGTAATGATCCACACTAATATGTTAGGAACAATTAGTGCTTAAAAGAAACCTTTGATACTCATACGAGTAATCAATGCAATGAAAGAACTAACGAAACGCGGCTATATCCGAAAAAAGCAGATTCCGAACAACCAATATACATCGAGACGTCGAATAGGAAAATCAGGTATCCTTACTAACAAAGTACGATGAAGGGATGCTAAGCTTAGACTTAGGAAATCCGGACAAACAACCGAGCAAACGAGCAACCTCTATAATAGCAATACTAGGTATCCGCAAATACTAGATAGAAGGGCAAACTTACTATCTATACAACTCAGCTCAACATATCCTCCAATTAGGGTAAGAGAAAAATTCTCTACCCATACCACCATCTTTATCATGAATACACATATCAAAAAGGAAAACATATTACACTACCACCTTACAATCAAACACAAATAAATGCAATCATGGTCACAAGTCCACGTGTGTGATGCCTTTATAATTATGTTGGCCACCATAATTATAAGTGCCTCCTTTCACACGTGTACTTACTTCCAAGATTACCCATTTCAATCATAATTGACATATGAGCACATATACCACATTGCACATCTTAAACCACTCCAACTTAACACATAAAGGATGCTCCATCAATTAACTACTTACTTATATCAAAATAAAATCGAAACGACATAAAGGAACGAAAATCTCGCAACAACTCCCAAAATACGAAATATCCGAAAGAAATAATCAATAACAACATGACGAGGTAAAGGACGGGATAAACTTATGCTGGGCCTCGCTTGGGTTTGACTTTGCCTCCGCAAGAATCACCCGACTCCGCGGGTCCAGCCCTACTACGCGCATCCGACAACGATCAACTATCCTATCTCCTTCGGTTCCACAAGAGGCTCCTCTTATGGATCCTTATAACGCTTAAGTCCAGTTGGGAAGACGGTTCCCCAACGAGACTTCTTACGGGTGAGGGAAAAACATAGCTAAAATACTAAGAAAGTAATACATATTATATCAAATAATGGTAGACAAAATAACTAAATGAAAACTTAGCAAAATACGAGATATATAAGCTATGCAAAAATAGAGGGGAAGCATAGCAGTTATAGCATTAAACACTTAAGCCCTAAATGCATCTACATGAAGGACTCCTAGGTTATAGTCTAGGCTCAACCACCTACTTCTCTATAACCAATGGCTCTGATACCAATCTGTCACAACCAGATAGTACCCCACCAAGGCGGAAACGCGAGGCGTAATGAGAATGGATATCATCACAACACAATGGTGTCTACTATAGAACGAAACCCAAATGCATAACTAAGTAGATAAAGACACAATGTTCATGAAATACCGAAAACGCAAAAGAACGCCATCTGTATTAAAATGAAAAAGGGTCACACAATACAAAACAAAATCTCACGACTCCTAATAAAATCAAATAACATTCAAACAAAATCACATGCAACAAACATAAACAAACTCAAGAGCGAACTCAAATGCAATCCTAGCGGTCATTCTAGCCACCTCTCTTAACCTATAATATTCTCATGAAGCTCACCTGAAAATGATGCTTAAAAAACGTCAACAACAACGGTTGGTGAGAGTCATAGTTTAAGACAAAGCGCTGCAAAATCAAACCTGATAAATCCACGTTGACGAGGGGGGTATAGCGAGAAGAGACGATATAACGGCGAGGGGTGGGAGGCTGGATGGAGCTCTAGGTTGGGTTGGGGGATGGGGGGGAGGGTAGGCTGCATGACACGGTGTTAGCCAGCGTCACAGGGTGCGGTCGGAGGAGGGCGGGTAGGGGAGGATCATCTGTGTGGACGGATCTTCATATTCGTTGTTATCGATCAATTCTCGGACATTAGTGGATCGTTTGGGACCGTTGAACATTCGCTCAATCCTCACACAAAACATAACAACAATAAGATGACCACGTTCACTCAAACAACTCACAGTAATAAGACGATCACTCTTACTACCAATAAAATCTATAAATGCCATGAGACGATCACGTTTAAGCACAACAATTCATACCATAAAAGCAAGTAGCACATAACATACAATAGTCACGTATAACCCATGCATCATTTAAATCACATTATTACATTAACTAAAACATTTCAAAACCTATTTGCATCATTTCCATCCCAAATATAAAAACATTAAAAAGTGGGACTATGAAACTCACCTGATGCTTTACTCCCAAAAGAATCCAACAAAAAGCTCACAAAACACATCACGGAAAATCTAAACAATTAAGCACACAATAAACTACCATCAATTAGGCATTCAACCATATATGGATATAACACAACTATGATGGATTCTATGCTATCTACCAAGTTCTATACTTGGGTTTAACCCCTTTTCCAACTCCTACAATGCCATTTTACCTTCAATGCTATACTTTAAATTTTCGATTTTTGAGCAGAATTTTATACTCACTTACGCGTCCTAAACGTACCACTTAAACACTTCCACAATTCAAACCAATTGGCCAGAGTCTAGGATTAGCATCCTGCAACATATTACATAAAATTGTTTCCAGCTGAAGACTGATTAAAGGTAACAATGAAAAAGGTAAAAAACGTACATCATCAAAGACAATTCTATAGGCGTTGAGATCATGGTAAAGAGCATGTCCTTTAAGCTTCTAGAGCTTCTGCAAGATATAACGCTACTCTTAATCGCATTGCCCGTTTCATAGGCTGGCTGTTTCAATATGCAAATAGGATCACATTTTTTACAGAAATGAATAACAAACATACGGAAACTTAGAATGAAAAGACAAGTAGCAAGAAATTATAACACATCTATAAAGCTAGCTTGTGAACATGACACTAATAGTTGATTGCATTACATTTAATGGGGCAATTAATATAAAAGAAAAATAACTAGAAATTTAGACATGAAATGAAGACAAAGACAGCCCCTAAATCTGCTTATACCCACACAACCCCTTAATCTACTTATAATCATAATAGACATGAAATGAAGACAAAAACAGCCCCAAAATAAGAATCAGAATCCCCTAATTTCAAGTAGCAAATGGCAGCTTTATATAAAATCGCAAAAACCTAATTTAACTCATCCTACACATACATCTACATAGATACATTTATAACATATGCTAACACAGCCTACACATATACATAATTCACACAACTTGACATAACTTTCCGATTAACAACCGTCGTAGTTGCTGCCGTTGCCGTTGAAACTTTCCGATCATTGATATCTTTCAAAACGGTTAAAGATTCATCTAACGGTGATTTGGAATTTTAATTTACAGGTGAATATGTGTTTGAGTGTGTGTAAGAGAAATAATATGATGTGCACTAGTCATAGAAAAACAATTTAATATTATTCTACTCTTTTGGAATATGGGAAAGAATAATGAAGAAGTGGGAAAAGAATAATGAATTTGTGCTTTTATTTTAATTATGTTTGGGTGTTTGTTTATTTTAATTATTTTAAGTGTGAGAGGGTTTCTGTGGGGATACATAAAAGGATATGATGGGAACACTAGTCACTTGATGGAGTTACTATTTGACAGCCAACAAAAAAAAACATTTTATTTTATTATATCTTTGAGAGAATACTTTGAATACTTTGAATTATTTTATGATGGGATTGTGACTTCATGGCGTGAAGAGGACTTGATACGAGAGATAGACCTCTACATGCCAATATACCAATGCAGACTCTTTATATTCCGTAAGATAGAACACCTGAGAAAACATTGCTAAAGTGTCAACATAAAGTTGGTGAGTTCATAGGTTTTGTTGTTTGATAATAGTGATGAACCACAAGATTTATAACCATAGCATGAAATATAGTAATCCTGTATATCACAATAAAAAGTATTTACTATTGTCTAAGCTCATGACACCGAAGCGTTAACATGTATCATCATAGATAAGCCCATGCAGATGTTCAACCCGCAACATCCGTAACTGACTCAAATGAAACTGTGTTTGCTTGACTAATGTCAGTCCAAGACAAATAGCGATGTCAATCCTGATAGATCTATCCATAACATTCGCGCTCCCTCAACCGGTCATCCGGTCAAGAAATTGACGGTTCATGATAAATTGGGCAATATAGCAGGTTGGGTTGAATAGGGACTTAGACCCAATAGTAAATCAGTAAATGTACTTGTGTTCAATCTGTTAAAATAAGCAATATTCTCACCCCGAAAGTTAATTTAAAACAGTAAAGTAGGGGCTATGAAAACTCACCTTGCCGGTTAATCGTCTGGGATCGATAATGGATCAATGTGCGTCAAAATAGTGACTCAGTCAAACACCTAGGTAATTACGACAAAGTATGAGTTTATATTCTATAAACTTAATGTAAGAAAAGAATTATGCAAGTGGGTCATCAAAGGGCATTGTCGTTTATGAGATAACGTTTTATGCTTTTAAAATGTTGATTCAAACCGTTGGCTCTAGGGACGACTTTACAACCATAAGTATCTATGCAGGATTTGATACTATTACGCGTCGTAACTTATATTTATGAGTCCATGAGGTTTACGTCCAAAGAAAATATAGACATTATTTATAAGTTACTAAGTTTTATATATTTTCTTATCGCGTTTAATTATTGACATCGTAGTCGTTGATTAATTTGTGTAATCACCCTCTTCTTCATCCTCATCCTTATCACCCCACAGAATCATATATGATTGTCTAAAAAAATAATTCAAAAACACTACTCATTTCAACACAAAACAATACTCATTCTCTAAAAACTGATCAAAACTCACTACAAGAATTCTGTCGATTACCCACATGCCATATTTGTGGGTAAAAGGCTTAAAACCGTGGGTAATCGGCTAACACCCATGAATTTCCCACGTCAGCCTTTAAATGGGTAAAACCTCCGAGGGTAATTGTTTACCCACAATTTTTCCAATTCGTGGGAAAACATACCCATGACGTGTTTAGTGGGTGATTATGTTATTATGTGGGTAAATATTTTACGGTATTCTTGTGTCATACCACGGAATACCCATACATATAACTGTGGGTAATTCGTGGATAAAATTATTTAAAAATATTGTGGGTAAATATTCTTGTATTCGGATCTACCCATCATCATTTACCCATGATTTCAACATATAAAAAAGCAACATAACATATTTCTAAATAAAGCATTTCATATGAACCTACATAGTATAGTATGATTAATATAAGATCCCAAATAAAAGAATTACAATGAAATTGTATTCATATAATATCTTATCGCAAGTACAATGTATAATTTGATTAATCCAAATCTATATTAACAACATATAATAAAAAAGATCCACAACTATAACTTGTTAGTTCCAAAGCAGTATAGACACGACATAGGTTATTCACGAGCCATTAATCTTTTAGGGTGGGGTGTTGAAGACACAATCTCTCCCTTGTGGTTTTTTTTTTTTTTTGAACGGCGACTTTTATTAAGAAAAACTAGCAAGGAGCTAGAAATTACAAAGAAATAAGAGACGGGTTTTTATACCAATCGTCCCAGCTAAACAAAGTATTGCATCTATACCGACACCAGTAATAAGAACTACAAATAATCTCATCAAAAAACGTCTCCTTAGATTTGGGCTTGGCCTCGAACATCTTCTTATTACGAAAATTCCATAGAAGCCACCACATCACAAAATAAATACCTTGGAACATGCTTTTATTCTTCTTCGGCAGTTTTACATTATCGATCCAAGACCTCCATTCTCCGTAAGAGTTAATATCCATAAAAGGCACGTCCTACCACCGATTTATTAATTTAGAAATCTTCTTTGCCGTGTTACAAGCGAAGAACAAATGATCATTGGTTTCAATCCCGACATCACAATTCACACAAGATAGAGACTCAATATCTATACCACGTCTGGAAATGTTAAATCTAGTAGGTAAGGAGTTCGTCATTACCTTCCAAGCGAAGGTGTTCACTTTGTTGGGAACATATCGAATCCACCTAGTCTTTAGATCACCTTTCGGAAGTAATCGCGAATCTATCATGTTTCTTGACGAAGCCACGGTATAACCACCAGAATTGTTCAATGTCCAAGACCATGAATCAGGAGACTGAGTAAGCACCACAGGGTTAATCACTTTCGCTAACTCTTCAACTTGAGTGAGTTCCAGCCCTCCTCTCGGATGTCTACGAAACGAATGGTAAAGACTAGGATGCGCAAGTTTTTGACCTACTGTAATTTGTTTGCTGTTTTCGAGAGCATACGCTCTAGGGAATCTATTCTTAAGCTTGCCCCCATCACACCACACGTCATCCCAGAATAAAGTCGAAAGGCCATTCCCAAGTTTCTTCTTCATGAACAAAAGCAGGTTAATACCCTTTTCCTCAAGCCTCCTAACCTCTTTAATAATATTTATCCAACATGAATTAGCTCCTTTACCCGAAATCTCATCAATCTTTCCATTGGCTCCGTGTATAGCCTTGATAACACGAGACCAAAGCGTAGGCTCATGGGCTAAAAATCTCCAAACCCATTTAAATATCAATCCTCTATTAAGAGCATAAAGACTAAAAATACCTAGACCACCGTTATCTTTAGGAGCAAGAGCCTTCTTCCATTGAACCCACGAAGCTTTTTTACCCGAACTCTCATGACCATTGAAGAATTTACTTCGAAGAGATTCCAGAATTTGAATGACACCTGCAGGAACTTTAAACATTGACATGTGAAAAATAGGCATCGAGCCAAGTACCGATTTGATTAACATGAGCCGCCCTCCAATCGATAACATTTTCATCTTCCATCTTGATAGACGTCTTCTAATTCTATCAATAATGTCCTTCCAAGATTGAATTTTATTCATGTCCCCTCCAACATAAGAACCAAGATATAAAAAAGGAGCTTTAAGAACAAGACATCCGAATTTGGTCGCCGCTCGAGAGACTTTACCATTATCAACTTCAATGCCCATGATTTTGCTTTTGCACATATTGATTTTTAAACCTGAAACCTTATGAAAACAATCAAGAACATGGATAAGAGAAGTTATATTACTTTCGCTCCATTCACCTATAAAAACCGCATCATCCGCATAGAACATGTGCGAAAGATTAACCAAACCACCAACATCGATACCATGGAACATACCCGCATCAACCACTCTTTGAAATGAAATATGGAGACTTTCCATGATTAATAAGAATAAAAAAGGAGATAACGGATCACCTTGTTTAAGACCTCTACCAAATTGAAACTCGTCGGTTGGACTACCATTGATAATGATAGACCCTTTCGAAGAATGAAGACAACATTGAATCCATTTTCTCCATTTATCCCCAAACCCAAACTTGCCTAAAACATCATCAAGAAAATCCCACCTTACCGAGTCATATGCTTTTTCAAAGTCCACTTTGAAAAGAAGAGTTTGTTTTTTCTTCTTCTTACACCAAGACATGACTTCATTTAAAATAAAAGGCCCATCAAGAATTTGCCTATCTTTAATGAAAGCCGATTGAACCTCATTAATAATTCCCCCCAAGACATCAACAAGACGATTAGTTAAAATCTTAGCAATGATTTTATATATGCTACCAATGAGGCTAATCGGTCTAAAATCCTTAACAAGATTAGCATCCGGAATTTTCGGAATTAAGGCAATGAAAGATGAATTACACCCTTTGGGTAAATCAGAAAATTTAAAAAAATACCTCACCGCTTCACAAACATCCCTATCCACAAGATGCCAAAAGTGTCTGAAAAAACCAAACGTGAATCCATCCGGACCCGGGGCTTTGTCGGTACCACATTCCCAAACCGATTTCTTAATTTCATCATTAGAAACCTCCCTCTCCATATGATCACTTTGCTCATGAGAAATCTGATTAGGAAAGTCAAGACTAATAGAAGCAGTAGGTTTGTCCGGCTTACCAAAACGATTGGCAAAATGGTCGAAGAACTCTTTCTTGACATCATTCGGGTTTTCAATCCAATTACCATCAACCATAACCCCCCTAATATTTTGAATATTACGCCTTTTGTTTATGATACCATGAAAAAAACCGGAATTCTCATCTCCTTCTACCGCCCATTTAATTTTAGCCTTTTGAGCCCTTTCCTTCGATTCTAAATTATCTATCTTTTGGATTTGATGAAGAATAGCTAAGCGGGAATTGACCAGCTCTTCATTCCCAAGCCCTCTATCAATATCCAGATCAATTTCCTCCAACTGTTTTTTAAGTCTAAGCTGATCGTTTTTCCGGGTCCCCGAATTACTCTTATTCCAAATACGAATCTGATTCTTAAGATTTCTAAGTTTATTCATCAAACTTAGAAGAGCATTATTTCCCACCATAGGACTGTTTTTCCAAGTGTTCTCCACAAATGTGTTAAAACCATCCATCTCAAGCCAATGATGGAAAAAACGAAATGGAGTAGGGCCATAATCGTAACCATTTTCTTTAAGAAGAATAGGCCGATGATCCGACAAGAAGCCTAAGGTGGTGAGATAAAAGAACATCTTGCTGTTCACCTCTTAAAAAAATTCTGACCATATTGATTTTTCGGGTTTTTCTCAGCATGATATAGCCATTGCGTTGTAACCGGTGCACCGGTTGTTTCACAACAGTTGAGAAGTTTGAGTGTTAGCATATTCTGAATAAAACACTTGAGCAAACAGTTAAACAAACGTAATCGCTCGGTATCCGTTGTACCGGCGATTTGCTTCATAAGAAAACTCATCTTGGTTTCAAATGATATAAAATAGACAGTTAATTTAAATCAAAGCTTGGTTAAATACGCAAACTGATTCAAAAATATTCGAAATTATTACGATTCTATAAAACTGCAATTAAATCTGTTTTGTAAAACTGATTTCCAACGAAACTCTATCTAGGTTTCGACAGAAATAATTTATAAGAAAACTTGTTAACAATATTATATCAAAATTAAAAGCGTTTTAATTCTGTGTAAACAGAATCTGTTTTAAGACTGTTGGGAAACCTCATACTTATAGCAGTAGATCGAATAATTAACAAGTAAAAATTGAACTAAAGAAAAAAACAGATACAAAAGTAGTAAAAAGAACGAGGCTCAGTGTTTGAACACGATCCCTAAAACAATTCGCGCCGTCCTGTTCCCAGGGTACAACGTCCAAAGCTGTTGTACAGCCGGACCTGACATACTTGCCTGAAATATCACGGAAAACAGAGTGCTTCTGATCGACAAGACTGCTGGAAAACTTGTTAATGGAGCTTTTCTCTCTTGTGTGTTTTTTCTTGTTGTTGTGGTCGTATCTTGGAATAGTTGAGATTGCCATCTATTTATACACATTCATATGCATATGGTGTAATGGTGCAATCAATGTCAATTAATGCCTTAATAATGATTCTTAATTTCTGTATAGAACCTTTGAGTCCAATAATAACCTCGCAATTAATTGTCAATTATATTACCCATTAATTTACATGTTATTAACCTTGTGAAACAAATAATAACAGCCAATTCAATTGTCAATTAAGGACACATTAATTTGCAGTTACCAAACGAGCTCGTAACTGACATTTAACCATTTTCCTCCATTCCAACTTTCCTTCTTTGAGACTCGATATCTCATTCACACTAACTCTGTTTTGGACATATACTGGCTCGACCTGGCCTTACATTTAATAATTATATTTACTAATAATTATCTATGTCCAAAGTTAGTGAAAACACATTTTCCACTAAAATTTTCCAACAACATCTACATAGATACATTTATAACATATGCTAACACAACCTACACATATACATAATTCACACAACTTGACATAACTTTCCGATTAACAACCGTCGTAGTTGCTGCCGTTGCCGTTGAAACTTTCCGATCATTGATATCTTTCAAAACGGTTAAAGATTCATCTAACGGTGATTTGGAATTTTAATTTACAGGTGAATATGTGTTTGAGTGTGTGTAAGAGAAATAATATGATGTGCACTAGTCATAGAAAAACAATTTAATATTATTCTACTCTTTTGGAATATGGGAAAGAATAATGAAGAAGTGGGAAAAGAATAATGAATTTGTGCTTTTATTTTAATTATGTTTGGGTGTTTGTTTATTTTAATTATTTTAAGTGTGAGAGGGTTTCTGTGGGGATACATAAAAGGATATGATGGGAACACTAGTCACTTGATGGAGTTACTATTTGACAGCCAACAAAAAAAACATTTTATTTTATTATATCTTTGAGAGAATACTTTGAATACTTTGAATTATTTTATGATGGGATTGTGACTTCATGGCGTGAAGAGGACTTGATACAAGAGATAGACCTCTACATGCCAATATACCAATGCAGACTCTTTATATTCCGTAAGATAGAACACCTGAGAAAACATTGCTAAAGTGTCAACATAAAAGTTGGTGAGTTCAATTTTGTTGTTTAGATAATAGGTGAGAACACACAAGATTTATAACCATAGCATGAATATCAGTAATCCTGATATATCACAATAAAAAGTATTTACTATTGTCTAAGCTCATGACACCGAAGCGTTAACATGTATCATCATAGATAAGCCCATGCAGATGTTCAACCCGCAACATCCGTAACTGACTCAAATGGAACTGTGTTTGCTTGACTAATGTCAGTCCAAGACAAATAGCGATGTCAATCCTGATAGATCTATCCATAACATTCGCGCTCCCTCAACCGGTCATCCGGTCAAGAAATTGACGGTTCATGATAAATTGGGCAATATAGCAAGTTGGGTTGAATAGGGACTTAGACCCAATAGTAAATCAGTAAATGTACTTGTGTTCAATCTGTTAAAATAAGCAATATTCTCACCCCGAAAGTTAATTTAAAACAGTAAAGTAGGGGCTATGAAAACTCACCTTGCCGGTTAATCGTCTGGGATTGATAATGGATCAATGTGCGTCAAAATAGTGACTCAGTCAAACACCTAGGTAATTACGACAAAGTATGAGTTTAATATTCTATAAAACTTAATTGTAAGAAAAGAATATGGCAAGTGGGTCATCAAAGGGCATTTCGTTTATGATAAAACGTTTTTTAATCTTTTAAAATGTTGATTCAAACCTTGGCTCTAGGGACGACTTTCAACATAAGTATCTATGCAAGGATTAGAATACTATTACGCGTCGTAACATATATTTAATAGTATCCATGAGTTTTAAGTCACAAGAAAATATAGACAAAACATAATTTATAAGTAACTAAGTTTTATATATTTTATCGCGTTTAATTATTGACATCGTAGTCGTTGATTAATTTGTGTAATCACCCTCTTCTTCATCCTCACCTTATACAAATCCCACAGAATCATATATCATTGTGGTCTAAAAAAATAATTCCAAAACACTACTCATTTCAACACAAAACAATACTCATTCTCTAAATACTCATCAAAACTCACTACAAGAATTCTGTCGATTACCCACATGCCATATTTGTGGGTAAAAGGCTTAAAACCGTGGGTAATCGGCTAACACCCATGAATTTCCCACGTCAGCCTTTAAATGGGTAAACCTCCGAAGTTAATTGTTTTTACCCCAATTTTTCCAATTCGTGGGAAAACTTACCCATGACGTGTTTAGTGGGTGATTATGTTATTATGTGGGTAAAGATATTACGGTATTCTTGTGTCATACCACGGAATACCCATACATATAACTGTGAGTAATTCGTGGATAAAATTATTTACAAATATTGTGGGTAAATATTCTTGTATCCGGATCTACCCATCATCATTTACCCATGATTTCAACATATAAAAAAGCAACATAACATATTTCTAAATAAAGCATTTCATATGAACCTACATAGTATAGTACGATTAATATAAGATCCCAAATAAAAGAATTTTTTAAAACAATGAAATTGTACTTCATATTATATCATATCACAAGTACAAATGTATATATATGATTAAACCAAATCTATATAACAACATATAAGTAAAAAAGATCCACTACTAATAAACATGTTTAGTTCCAAAGCAGTATAGATCACATTTAACAACATAGGTATATTCACGAGCCATTAATATTTTTAGGGTGGGGTGTTTTAAACACAATCTCTCCCTTGTGGTTTTATACTTGTTAGTCTACACTCAGAACCATCCATCTTTGTTATAACCTGCACATGATATAACTATATATTATAATCACCATTAAAGGACTATGAGGAACTTAAAATTAAATTACAAAACATCAAAGTATTGGAATTTACCAATAAATTTATTTGTTCTATGATGTATGTGATCTGTGATCCAACAGATTTTACCTCCAATCCTCTAAGCCCGCAAATTTCTGTAAGGGATTATAATTCATGTCTATTTCAGTGTTTCTACTCAATAATGTTTAAATTACAATAGTTAAACATATATAAATAAAAATGTATATCGTACCGCAAGTACAGATTCGTAAATTTCAAACCAAAATGATTAAATGATCATACATATTAGGTTATGAAGAAAGATGACATCCAAAAGTACTACACCAATAGAGATTTGCCACACCTATTAATAAAGGCTTGCCTCCTTCCTTTACTAAATTCTGAAAAATTAAATTAGATAACTTGATTAGTCCTCCACCACAACAACCAAAAGTTTTTCACTTCTAGTCATTTGAGTTTCTTGGACCGCCCTAATTTTATTTGCTTCTTTACGAAAAACAAACATACATGATCGTAAGCATCACATGATCATTATGATGTTAGTAGCATGAACAAACTTACAAATTTTCAGATTTTGTGTTACAGAAGTGCTTGAGATAGATCAAATTGTGTAGAATTTTGAAATATAAAATTACAATTATTGGTGATTTGTCATTCACAGCCCGAAAAGGTTGAACAAGATTCGATCAAGTTTTCTGGATTAATTGAAAATGTGAAACCTTATCTTATTAGCATAGCGTTGATAATGTGGAAAGTGGGAATTCATTTTAAAGGGTTAAAATTTGAATTGTTGAGTAATACTCTAATTTTCATAGAGCACAAAGTCGGAAGTTTTCCCTCTATAACATAGCAAAAATGAATTTATCTTATCCAATGCATATATTTGTATACCTTAAAGTACTTAATATTTCATTAATATAATAAAAAAATATGAAAGTGTGTATACATATGATATCGTTTTCTACCTTATCGATTATTAAAATTAAAAAGTATATATTTATAAAATAAAAACTAGCAGGGTACTTACGCGTTATAGTGACGTTACCATGTAATCAAATTTTTTGACGAACAATATTTATTCGATATATATTTTTTCGTGATAAATAATTTACGCATCGCACTAATTTTAGAAAAAACTTACGCACACTATACATAAAGATTGGTAAGTACCTGTCAATCACATGGAAATGGCGATCAGAAAAATGTAACCAAGAAAATTCTTAAATATTTTTACGAATAATAATGTAAAAAAGTTGTTTTTTAAAACAAAATTAAAAAACAAACAAAAACTAAAAAAAATAATTTTTTTAAAACAAAGGTTCACGATGCATCCATGTGCCAGCAAAAAGACAACAATACCCTCCTTTTAGATCCTCGTTAATATTTAACGGAAAAAAATTTGCACCGTTAGTTCTCAGGGATGTACCGTGCCTCAAAAAAATTTACACCATTAGTCCAAAGGGATGTATCGTGCCTCAAAACATTGACGAAGGGATGTGTTTTGAGCAAATTTTTAACGAGAAATGTGAAACAGTTTTTTTAGAAACCACATAGATGATTTTTGCACTTCCCTCTTAAAAAATAAGGAAAGAAAATATAAAATGCAGTATAGATAGTTTAGACATATATTAATCTTTAGATCATTTCCCGCATAATCTCACACAATAAATATTTATACGCGGAGTGCGTGTAATGTGTTGCGGGATAGCATACACCACAAAACATTTATATGCTTTGCGGCTTGAGCCGTTTCTACTCGATTTGTTTTTTATTACATTCTCAAGGACAACCTATTCTAGACGTGTGTTTACCACATAATATTTCACACAATAAATATTTGTGACGAGATTTGAACAATTGGCTCCCATCACATATCACTAGGCCAAAAACACTTTGAGTTTTAGCCGTACTTGTTGACCAGTTTTTAATTTACAATGTGTTAGAGTACAAATTGCATTTAAATTTGTTGACCACCAATGTGGAAATATTATAATAGTACTGAAATTATTCATGTTTTTTTAATTTATCAACAAAAATTTACCGCTCTAAGTACCCTTAAAACTGATCATGCGTATCTAGTTACCCACAAAATAGTCACGAATGTTTACCCACGTGCATTGATGGTCGTGTGTAATTCATGGGCAACAAAAAATTACCCACGATACTACTGATATGTTTACCCACGATATTTGAACTTGTGGGTGATCGGAGGGAAACACTTTTGCGCAAAGAATTTACCCACAAATTACATACAAAATACAATATTGTGGGTGATTCCATGGGAAAACTTACGGGAAATTAGTGGGTAAACTTGAACTATTTTCTAATTCGCTAATGATGGGTAATTTGTGGGAAATGTGTGGGTGAATACCCATGAATCAATGTTTGTGTGTAATTATCGTGGGTAATCATCAGGATTCTTGTAGTGATAATACTCTTTCATGGTGACATAATCTCTGTTAGTTTTACGTGTACCCGTGTTCCTATGATATGGAATCTTATCATGATATCCATCTTCTCCATATGGGAATAGCAGAGGATATTGGAGCGCCATATAGGATGTGTGCAACTCTAAAATCCTTTTTGGCTGACCATCTTTCGTGTTTACAATAATGTCTCTTGTAGGGTCCCCATCCCCAAAATCATTTGTGATCAGTGCTGCAACTTATGCGACAGTAGGAGCGTTATATTGCCTTGAACTTGTTCTTTTAGAAAGCAGGCGCAACTCAACGTTCACAGAAGAATGCGAATGACACCATTCCCTTGCCATTCAAAATGCTTGGGCGATGGCACTGCTCCGATCCAACATTTCAATGAGACTCCCTACTATTGTCCCATCCACGCTGTCCTCGGTTTCATTATCAACAAACGCATTTAATCGGTTTCTTAGCTGATTATGTATATTAAAGAACCATAGTTGGGTGTTCCTAGGCTGAGTGCCCTCTTAAGGCAGGAGAGACCCAATTATATGATAATTCTGTCCGTTTATCCAGAATGTATAAAGCCCCATCCCCACATTAATCGAATGGTCGATCCTGGCTCCAAAGGATGTGAAGTAAAACATACCATTATAAACTCTAATCTAGTCTCTAAACCGGGATGTTTCGGGCTCGGTATAGTCAAGTAGCCTTCTTAGTGGTTCTGGTGTTTCAATAAACCATGGTAGTAAGACTTTACCTTCTTGGCAACAGAGTAAGAAGGTTGGATTTGCACTCTTTTTTCCTTTGTTATTTCTTTCTTTATACCACGTGGTCGCATTGCAATTATGGCATTCATAGGATGGAGCTCCAAGGCTATGGTAGGAAATTTCAGTTCCTGTTAATAGAATAAAGTAGTAGACATGTATAGGTTCACATCCTCAAAAGTGTGGCATAACGGTGTTTATAGCATAGGAAGACCAATAGTGGGTAGAATAACCTGCTGATGATAAGGCGGCTGGTTTGCGTGCTTTTCTGCCTGGGGAAAATAGTTAGGGCAAACGTTAACAGGTCTCAATAATTTTTAAAATGAAGTGAAAGTGAATGTTGTTTGTTAGGAATTATTAATTTTGTAATAGTTAGTATTCCTTCTAGTACAACATTTATAGTTCCTGCTGGCAGGTATGTAGTTCTTGCTGGTAGAGTTATTATATCGTTCCTACTGTTAGAACAATTAGGTTCCTGCTGGTAGCATAGTTCATGCTGTCAGTAGTAATAGTCAACCCGTATATTTAGTAGTTAGTTGAGAATAAGGGATATGCATTAGATATATTAGGAAGTGATAATGCATATCTTCTCTACGCGTATTCTCTACGCGAATTAGGGTTTCTCTAGTATATAAGAAGCATTCGGCCGATGGTTGTACACATCTTAAAAAAACACTTTTCTTAATAGTAATATAGATCCATAGAGGATCATTGTTATTTAGTTATTCTTCTTTAACTTTATTGTTTGTATTCCATATAAACTTTAGTTTATTATTAGAGTCTCTCCTGTAGTTTGCTTGTAATTACATAAGTATTCTACCAACCCTAAAGGGCTCAAAGATTTGTCTAGGACTGGACCAACAAGTGGTATCAGAGCCTGGTGAGAGTCTCTGTAAAAGAAGAACCTTTTTCAAAACAATTTCAGATAACCATCTCAAAAGCCTTAACAATGACTTCATCCTCAGCAGATGAATCACAAAACCATCCTGAAAAAACTCAAACATAAAATGTCCAACAAATTGTTACAACCACTGTCTCAAACAACAATGCAAAATTTCCTTACTTAAAGAAGGATGAATATGAGACGTGGGCCATGAAGATGGAGTACTGGATCATGAACAGTGATCACCATTTTTGGAATGTTGTTCTGAATGAGAATAGCAAAAAGAATATTGGAAGAGATCCAAAGGGAAACATCATCATTCTTCCTCCTGACTCTGCTGAAGAACGGATTGCTATTCAGAGAGAGACCAAAGCAAGGACCTTATTGCTTTAGTCTCTCCCTGAAGATCACATGGCTAACTTCCATCACTTGGATGATGCAAGGGATATCTGGTTGGCTGTCAAAGCCAGATTTGGAGGTAATGAAGAATCCAAGAAGATGAGGAAGTCCATGCTGAAGCATGAATTTCAAGAGTTTAGGGTCTCTGAAGATGAAGGTCTGCATAAGGGATATGACAGGTTTCAGAAAATATTGAGTCAACTCAATCAGCTTCAAGCAAAACTAGACAATGAAGATTGTAATATCAAATTCCTTAGATCCTTGCCTTCCTCTTGGTCACAGGTAGCTATCACTCTTAAAGCAAAGGGTGGTCTAGACTATCTGAACTTTGATGACCTTTACAACAAGCTTAAGTCTCTTAAGATTGATATCAAAGGAGGCTCAAGCTATAAATCAAATCACAGTGCAGCTCCATTTTACTCAGCCTTTGTTAGCACAACTAGTAGTAATAACAAGATGCCATATGCTGAAACTTTGAAACAATCATCTTCATACATATCTGCATCACCAGGTTCCAATGTTTTACATTTTAACTCTGGTAATGTAATGGAAGATGTTCTCCATTCCTTTGTTGCTGAAAGTGATCAGCAGATAATTTATGAAGATTTTGATCAGATTGGAAAACTAGATTTGGAGGAATTAGACATCAAATGGCAAATGGCAATGTTATCTGTTAGAGTTAACAGATTTGAAAAGAAGGCTGGAAGGAAGATGAATTTTAACAACAGGGATGCTGCTAGGTTTGATAAGAAGAAGGTCAGATGCTATAAGTGTTCTCAATTGGGTCATTTTGCTAGGGAGTGTACTGGCAAGCAGGTGGAATCCAATGCAAGGTACTCTGCATTCAAGATTAAGGAATTGGAACAAGATAAGCCAGCTGATCCCAAAGCCTTGCTATCTGTTGATTCAATGGTGAACTGGTCAGATCATGAGGAGAGTGCTGATGAGAATGCTTCTCAAGTATATGGCATGATTGCTGGACGTGATGATGAGGATGAGGTTGCTGGTGAATTTGCTCTCATGGGTGTCACTTCTCAGGTACAAACTTGTCCTTTTGGTTGTCATGATAAATATGCTGAACTTAAAAAGGAATTTGATGATTTAGAAGTTCAATATAAGGAATATTATATTCAAGTTCAGGCATATAAAAATACCCTTAAAACTCTAGAACAACAAAAGGCATGGTACCAAAGTAATCAGTTAGCTTATGAGGAAAAGGTTAAGGTTTTGAAAAGAGATTTAGAAAATACAACTAACTTGTTAAAATATTCTGAAAGTATAAATAATAATGTAAACTTAGAAAAACAGGAGTTGCAGACAAAGCTAGACAATACTTTGGCCAGATTCGCTAAATGGAAAGAATCGTCTAAAAACCTAGCCAAATTAGTTGATAGCTCTATGACTGTTAAAACAAAGCTTGGGTTGGGGTATGGAGATTACATAGGGGAAGATGAAATATATTATCCAACTATGCCAAGTATTTTTGATACAACCCCTGAAGATGTGGATGGTAACTCAAACCCTGTTAGGTTTGTAAAAGAGGGAGCAATGAATGCTGTTCCCCCACCTATTACTGGGACATTCATGCCTACCTCCATCCACTCTGACTTTGATGAATCACAAATGACTTATGGCAAAAATTCAAATGACCAATCTGAAACTGATTCTAATGACTTTGTCTCTTGTGCTTCCAGTGACAAGTCCTCAGAACCCAAGACCAATGACTTTGCCTCATGTGATTCAAGTGACAAGTCATCTTCACCCAAGTCTGTTGAATCAAGTGTCTTCTCTCCAAGAGTAGCTGAGTCTGAATCCAATTTAAAAACAGCTGCTCAAGAAGACATTTCATTTAATAATAATACTCCTTCTGTTTCTTCTGTTAAGGATGATAAACATTCTAGTTTTGGTTGTAATAAGAATGGTTTAAGACATTGTGTTAAGAACAAAGTTTCTGGTTCTAAGTCATGTTTTGTTTGTGGAAGTTTTTCTCATCTTATTAAAGATTGTGATTTTTATGAAAATAAGATGGGTGTTTATAGTGTGCAAAGGGAATCTAGACCTATGTGGAACAATGTTGATAATATTCCCCCATTTATTCCTCAAGCAGCACATGGAAGGTCTGGCAATGTTACATTTCCTGCTGGTAGTGTAAATGTGCCAGCACCTATTCCTGCTGGTAGGCAAACTGGACCAGCACCTGTTTATGCTGGTACACCAGTTCCTGCTGGTAGACAAAATAGACCAGCACCTGTTCATGCTGATAGACCTTTTCCTGCTGGCAGAAGAAACTCTGTCTTAGTTTCTGGCAGTTGGAGAAACTATCTGGCTACCAATGTCCAACACAAGCTCTTATTTTCAGAATTATAGTAGGCCTGTTTATTATGACCAGATGTATATGGGTGAGGGAAGATGGGGAACTGCTGTTAAGTCCTTAGCAGGTTGTTCTTGGAGAGACAGTAGACCATATTTGCAAAGGGGATCCAAGAACAATGGTGGATCTCAACAATCTACATGGTTTAACTCTTATTGATCCACTAGGCAGGCTCAAGTCAGAAATGGCTTGGGTCTCCCAATGTATCTAATGTTGTTGTATTGTTTATTGTAGGAAAATCCTCTTAAAAATAAAGATTTAGGTATTGTAGATAGTGGGTGTTCAAGAAGCATGTCTGGTAACAAAGAAAGATTAGATGACTTTGTGGAAATTAAAGGTAGACATCAAGAAATCCACAACTGGAGGATGTCAGTTTCTAGGTAGGAGGTTGATTTCATGGCAATGCAAGAAGCAAACCATTGTGGCTACCTCTTCCACTGAGGCTGAATATGTTGCTGCTGCAAATTGTTGTGGACAGGTACTTTGGATACAAAACCAGATGCTGGACTATGGGTTCAATTTCATGAACACTAAAATTTTTATTGATAACCAAAGTACAATTTCCATAGTTAAAAATCCAGTTTTTCACCAAAGAACAAAGCACATAGAGATTAGGCACCATTTTATCAGGGATGCAAATGAGAAACATCTTATTCAAGTGCTTAAAATTCACACTGATGAAAATGTGGCTGATCTGTTAACCAAAGCCTTTGATGGACCTAGATTTAATTATTTAGTAGTCCATATTGGGATGCTCAATCCCTGATTGCAGTGATTGAGGGGAAGCATAAGCCTAAGGGGAGGCTTATTGTTGTATAGTTTGTATTCTAACAATTTTGCAGGTCATAACTTGTATTTGTGCAGTTTGAAGTCTTGAAATGTGGGTTTTTGCTATTTTTACTCATTTATACTAGTAGTTCAAATTGATGCTGGTTGGACATTGATTCTGCTGGTAAGTTTATTGTTTCTGCTGACAGAACAATTACTCCTGCTGGTAGTACATGGTTCCTGCTGTTGGTTCGATGTTCCTACTGGTAGCTCTGTTGTTCCTGCTGACAGACTGATTTTCCTGCTGGTAGTTTCATGTTCATACTGGTTGACTATTTTTCCTGCTGGTTTCGAGGGATATTGATACTGTTGAGTTTAAATCAAAAGTAAATCAGTCAAAGATAACGTTTAGCGGTATTTTTGCCACTTAATTAGCCAATTGGGTAACTTTTATCAATGATTAATTTGTTTCATATTGAATGGTCAATTTTTTAACCACCCAATTAATTCAAAAGGACCAAAGTTCCCATGTGCACGATCATTCTATCATAACCTAATTGGCTTTCACTATCAGTATCTACTTTCTTTTTTCAAACTTACCCACCTCTTTCATCTTCAACTTCACACTCTGTTTTTGCTAATCAACAATGGCGGCACTACACTACAAGGATGATCACAACAAGGCTGCCTATCTGGAAAAGTCTCAAGGAAGTGAGGGATATCATCAGATTCTTGACTTTCTCAATGGGTCCTCTCTAAGGTATGCTCTGACTCATTGCCCCCCAATTGTCTATGACTCTCTAGTCAGGCAATTTTGGGCTTCAGCTACAGTCCGCTCTCTTGAGGATGGTTTCCAAGAGCTTGTCGCTACTATAGATGGCAATGAGATTGTAGTCAATGAGTCCTCTATTAGGACTCACTTGCAATTAGATGATGAAGGGGGGTTATATGTTTTTACCCAGCAAGAGATTCTTGAGGGAATGGCTGCCCTTGGTTATCCAACTGATGGCACCTTCACTTTCTACAAGAACAAGTTTTCTCCTCAATGGAGATACTTGGTTCACACCCTCATTCATTGTTTAAGTCCCAAATCAGGGGGTTGGAACCAATTTCCTAGTTCTCTTGCTTCTGGACTCATATGCTTATCTGATGGGAGGAAATATAATTTTTCTAGACTAATTCTTGATGGGATGATTGGGAATGTAGGGGCCACTAAGCATAAATTTCTCATGTACCCTAGGTTCATACAGATGATCTTGGGTATTCAGACCACAGACCCTACCCCTAAGGCCATAGGTGTGTTTAGTTCTAAATTATTTGCCAATATGAAGCTAAAGTTTGAAGGAGATCATATGCCTCTCTTGGCTGCTATGTTGCCTAGGGAGAATATGGGTGCTGGTGCATCTGTTCCTGCTGGTGGTGGTTCTTCATCACCACCCCCTCCCTTAGTTACACCTCAGCCCTCACCTAGGACTGAGGAGGTTGATACTACTCCCTCAATACCATCACCTACTCCATCACTTAGACCATGGCCTACTAGAGAATCCACCTCTGCTTCTTCTCCTCAGGTTGAGCAGAGCACACCTTTGAGACATCCAAGCCCAGTCAGGCAACGCACACCTAGTCCAGCAAGACAACTTACTCCTAGCCCTGTTAGACAGCCTTCACCTAAGGTAGTACATTCTTCCCAGACCAATCCTTCTCCTTTTATGGAAGATGACAATGCAGGTGGTGATTTCTATGTGTCTCCTAACCGGTCCTATGAAGCTCCACCCACCACAGGTCAACCTGCTGGTGGAGCTGAGGAACCTGATGCTCTCACTATTTTATCTTCTAAACTTGACAGGTGTATGGATCAAATTGGAGCATTGGAGACAGAACTAAAGGAAACCAAAAAGACTCTTGGGGGTGCTGTACTGACCTTGGTTGGCAGAGTCAAACTTTTGGAGGTCAAACTTAAGAAGAGCAAGAGGAAAGTTGTGCTATCTGATTCAGAAGATGAAGAGGGTGTCCGCAAGGATGACCTTGACATAGAGGCACTCCAAGTATTGGCCAATGTCTCTTTAGCTAGTGCTCAAACTGTGGAAGCTGCTTTCTCTCTCTCTCAAGCTGCTCCTCTCAGGGGTTTTAGAGAACAACGTCTAAACGGAGGTTACGGAAGCTTTTCGATGTCCCCGCTTTTGATCGGTTCAGAGAAAATGTTTCTGCTGGAGGAGTTGGAATTTCTGCTGGTGGTGGAGTTGTTTCTACTGTTGTTCCTGCTACTACTGTTAGCAAGGAAATTCATGTTGCTAGTACCTTTGTTCCTTCTGCTTCACCTATTCCTGCTGTTGCCACTTCCACTATTCCTGTTGGTACTTCCACTAATCTTACTGCTGCTCAAAGTTCCAAAGGTAAAGAGCAAATTGTGGAATACCCTACTCCTGACATTGAAAGGATTTTCAAGAACATGGAAGATGAGAGGATTGGAGCAGATATGGCAAAGAAAGTTCAAGCTGAAGAAGATGCACAGTGGGCAAGACAGCAAGCTGAGTCGCAAAGCAAAAGGCAACAAGAAGTGAATGCTGCAGCCATGTTTTACACTGAGAATGATTGGCTAAACATATTGGCTCAGGTGGCAACCAACTCTTCTCTGTCCCAGGTACTTTTAGGAGATGATGTGACAGAAGAGACTTTCCCTGAAAGAATGGCTGCCTTGATAAAACGGAAGCGACAGGCTCTTGCTGAGCAATTGGCTAAGGAGAGAAGGGAGCGACCATTAACTCAGGCACAACAGAAAGAGTATATGCGGACTTTTGTAAAGAATCAGAGTAGTGCTCTTTATACAACTGGATGGACCATGACTCAGGTAAAAAGGCTTAATGATGCACAGCTAAAGGAGGAATTTGAAAAGATCCAAAAGGCACTTGAGCGTGCTAAGATCTTGGATTTCAAGAGAACTCTACCTCGGTCAAAGCCTACTCTAGAGGAACCTTCTTTTACGAAATTAAAGCCCACTGAAATTTCATCTGATGATGCTGTTGCTTCACAAGTTTCAGCAGCTGGCACGCAAGATCCTGCTGGTGTCACTATTTCTTCTAGTGTTGCTGCTACTCGCACACCCGATGTTTCTGCTAAGTCTTCGTCTACTTCACCTTTGCCGGCTTCTTTTTCTGCTGCTTCTACCACACCTCCTTCTACTAACTTGTCACCACCACCTCCTGCTGCTGTCACTGACACAACCACCACTTCTCTTCCTGCTGAACCAAATCCAGCTAATCCTGTTGGTGCTGTTCCTACTGATGAGACCCAAGATGTTTCTACTCCTGCTGCTCAAACTATTTCTTCTCCTTCCTCAACTGGAACACCTAAGCGGAGAAAGAGAACTGCAAAGAAACGTGCACCTAAGCCTCTTTTGGATATGGATGATCAGTCATTCATCAAGTTTGACTCCGGTAGTGAGTCTGACAGTGATTTGGTTCCTTGGGCTGCCATTGCTGCATGGGAAGTTTTATCTACACCTCTGGGTGAAATAAATGCACTATACAGAATTGATGGGGTAACCAAGCATTTTATGATACTTAGGGAGATTCTTCATATGGTGGACAGACAAGATTTGATGAAGCTTTATGGTATAGTGGATAAGTTTTATCAAACTATTGTTGCTACATGAGTTGGATTGATACTATAGGGAGATCTTAAGGTGTTGCTTGATTCCATGGAAGGTGGTGCCGGTTATTCCATTTGGGGAAGTCAACAGAATTGGCAAGTCAGAAGCTGGAGGTTATACACTTTTTCCAATGTTCATGTTTTGGAGACCATGGCTGGAATTGTATTGTATATGTTTGTGGATGTCCCTTATCCCTTATCTGTCAAGCTTATGGAAAGGATGTTAAAACATAAATTGGAGCTTGCCAGAGATGTTGTTGGCAATGATCTTACTACCGCAGAGCAATTGATTGGGTTCATCAAGAATCAATTAGCTGCTGCTCAGGTTCCTGCTGCTTGATGGTACATTTCCATATTTTGTTGTATATTTCTTTGTAACAATTTTATTTTCTTTAGTTTGTTATTTAAAAAAAAACAAATATTTTTCTTCTGTTGTTAGTGTACAAAGTGTTTAGGGTTTGGGTGTTGGCTTATCACCACACAACAAATGGTTTTCAGTTCACCATGCCTAACAAGCATAAGAACTGGCTAGTCCAAGAGCAAACGGCTGCTTGGTAAAGACCTATCAAATCCGTTGATGGTTGCCAGGTTACCCAAAACTGGATGGTTTTCACTTGCCATATTCTTGGAATGAAAAGTGGCTAGTCCATAGCAAACGGCTCATGGTAAAGACTTTCTCAAATCCGTTGATAGCTGTAATAGTTTGCTAAAAACTATATGGTCTTCACTCACCAGGTTGTTCTAACAAAGAGTGGCTAGTCCAAGGGGGTACGGCTCTTGGTAAAGACATCATCAAATCCGTTGATGGCTGTGATGATTTGCCAAAAATCATTAGGGTATTTCAACTCACCTTTGATTCACGTTCTAAGAGTTGGACTGGTTACTAGTTCACCAGGGTGACGCCATGATTCCACCAAAGGACTAGCTAGCCCAAGAGTGAGTAGCTACTTGGTAAAGGCTCATCAAACCTACTCATGTTGCTGAGGTGGTTCTATTGTTGCTACTGGTTCAAGGAATGTGGAGCTTCAGAGTCTGCTGGTGTCTATGTCTCAAGTCTTCATAGTCAGCATCACGCTCATATGTGTTTCTGCTGTTTCTTGATGCTGGTCAAGTGTTTTGCTGCTGTTCCTAGTCAAGTCTCAATCCTCAAGGCAAAGATCTATCTAGAAACTTGAAGTTAACTATGTCAAATTCAAGTTT
Source organism: Tanacetum coccineum (assembly GCA_026074375.1). NCBI lineage: Eukaryota > Viridiplantae > Streptophyta > Magnoliopsida > Asterales > Asteraceae > Tanacetum > Tanacetum coccineum. Next base: position 43,175 of record BQNB010000568.1, on the reverse strand, counting down.
AGGGGAGGATTGTTAGGAATTATTAATTTTGTAATAGTTAGTATTCCTTCTGGTAGAACATTTATAGTTCCTGCTGGCAGGTATGTAGTTCCTGCTGGTAGAGTTATTATATCGTTCCTGCTGTTAGTACAATTGGGTTCCTGCTGGTAGCATAGTTCATGCTGTCAGTAGTAATAGTCAACCCGTATATTTAGTAGTTAGTTGAGAATAAAATGTAATAAGGAATTATACGTTATATTCTATATTTGATCTTCATTAATATAGGAATGAGATAAATTAGGAAGAGATTGATATTGATGTATATCTCTTACGAGATTTTAGTTTTCTTGTTGACCAATTTAGGGTTTCTTCTCTATAAAAGAAACCTTTAGCATTAGGGATTGGCACCGATTGCAAATTAGAAAAACAATTTATTATCAATAGAAAGATCCATAGAGGATCGTTGTTCATATAGTTGTTCTTCTTTATTGAATTGTTTAGTTTCCGCCTAAACATTTGCTAGAGTCTCTCACGTATGTGCTTGTGATTACATAAGTACTATACAACCACAAAGGCTAGAAGATCTATCTAGTACCAGATCCTAACATAACTTTAAATCGACATTTTCTAAAAAGAAGCTCTTTTGGAAACGAAAATATTCATCTTAGTTCAGCTTTATACTTGAGTTTCTAAAACAAAATTTTCTCTATTACGAAAAAAAATGAAAAAAATGAAAACATGAATGATGAAAAATATAAACTGTGGGCTGATAAAGGTTTACTGCATCTTGCCGGCTCACAACCGATGTTGCAGTCTTCAAAACAAAGCCCATAGTAAGATAATAAATGCCGAAGTGCATTCGTAAGTGCTATCAATAAGGAACCGTCGTCAGACTAAGTCACTACATCTTGTCGGAGGCGTGGCCGATGTTGTAGTCATGTAAATGATGACGGTAGTATAGTATGATTATAGCAATAAATGACTAATAAGGAAAATTTAATGGTTAAGATTTCTTTTTCCAAACTCAAGTATAATTTTGAACTAAGAATAACTTGCTTTAAGACTTCAAAAGTTGTTGGTTGCCGTTGGTAGATTATTTCTAGGAATAATCGCACCAATGAGATCATTAAATTTTTGATGTTTGCGTGCTTTGAGTAGTATTGTTTATTTAGCGGTAAATCTAAGAAATTCGGCCTAAAAAAGGGCGGAGGTATCCGCTATTACATTGCTAATATTCCTCCTGTGGGGTTCTCACCCTGATACCTAAGTTCGAACTCGGCTGGGATCATCGAGAAATATGGCGTTGGTGGTTGAACTAAGTCTTTTCACCAGTTTCTTTAGAAATATCGTTATGCACATAAACCTATTACTACTTTCTAAAATAGTATCGATCTAAATATTAAAACTTAAAAATTAAGCACATTCCACACGTAAATTGAATTTAATTGTTTTGGGAGCAAAAAGTTGCCAAGTCATAGTTTAATGATAGTGTTTAGCATCTTACATGTGCTTAGATAGCGTGATTTTGTTTTTATGCTTAGTTGGGACTATGAAAAATCGGGGACGTGAATTTTAAAATTTTGATGGTAGGGAAGTAATGGAAAAAAAATAATTGAATTGTGATGTAACAAAAAACTAGAGTGATTTACCAGAAAGACACCATAGACAATCTATGGTGCAACTATCTCATTATACATGATCCCAGTGTTGATAAAAATAAAAGACAAGTCAAACAGGTCATTTAGAAAAGGGAAAAGAACAAAATACAAAACGAATAGAAAAAAAGTTAATCCAACCAAAAAAATCAAATACCTCTGTATCGTATAGTGTAAAATATAAAAAATGGTGGAAACGGGCACAGGACTCCAGCAAAATATTATATAGTTCCCCATTGACAAAAACACTTAGCTACTTTTCGAGGTAATTAGTCGAGGGGGATTGAGATTCTTGGTTTTCTAAGTGTTTACTATCCATAACATTGGCGTGAGGACACGGGCAGTACACATCGTAAGGGTATTTTGGTATGTTCTACTTACACATACCCATTTTCCATTAAAAACAGACTTAAATGACTAAAAACGTACCCAAAAATACATCGAATTTGTTATGTTTTGCAAATTTGTGTAGTGCAGGAAACAAATAATCAAGAAAAGGATAAAAACAAATCTGAAAACAGACAAAATCGAGCATAAAATGGAAAAGTGTGAAAAGACGAAGTCAAATCGAAGCCAAAAAGTCAACAGGAAAGTCAACCCCGACAAAGTCAAAGTCAACCAAGCAAAGAAAATACAACTTGAGGGACTAAAAATGCAATATCCTAAAGTTGTATTTTAGTAATGAAAACTACAAGGACTGAAGTTGCAATTCAAGGAAAGAAAAGCTTGAGGGGGCTAAACTGCCAACCCCCTAAAGTTACATAACACAAGGACTGATTTTGCAATTTGACTTATAACTCTTGGGGACTATTTCTGCCAATTCCCATAAACTTCACCCACCACTTGGACTTAAAATGCAAACAATGAATACAAGTTGGAGGGCCAAACTTGACATTTACCCAAACCTTTCCCTGGTCATCCCCTACCTTGATAAAACAACTTTTCCCGCCCAACACAACCCAAGAACAGGTCACGGGTTACTTTCCCTCCCCCCAAAACACTCAACCCCCATGGTATACCCAGATAATACCCTCACCCTCAACCCACTAAACCCTAGTTATATGCATCATTGCCATGTTGGCAATCCCACATTTCTCAATGTCAAATCCAATGGCTGTGATGATTTAAAGAAAAGCAATGGTGGACACCAATAGGGTCAAGGAATTGAAGCTTCAAACCTCTCACACAAGAAGCACATACTCGACAGCCTCTCACAAAGAAAGCACAAAGCAAGGAGGGCAAGTGAAGACCAAAAAGCTCCTTAATTTAGTATAAATAGGACCATTTGTAAGCCCTGAAGAGGCATCTAATCTTAAGTCATTTTTCTGTTTTTATTTTACTTTAAAACTTTTTAATCTTAAGTCTTGTAATGATTTTCTAATTAATGCAAATTTGGAGGTATTTATTGTGCAAACTTGTCTTTAAGTTTCTTGTTCTAAATTAGCTTTATTTAAGCTCTTTTAAACTCTTTGTGACTTGTACAATCTGTTTTTAGAAAACCATAAAAATGTGTTAAGAAAATTCAAAAAAATATATATAAGCTCACCCCTTAAATTACCTAAGCTTAGCCTTTTGGATGATAAGCAAGAAAGGGAAGTGCTTATTGGACCTACCAGCTTGTTTAAAACAAGCTGGAGCTTTGTTGATTAAGCTCTAATGAGCATTGATAGCCTTGTTTAGAGCCTTAGCTTGGTAAGACTTTCCTGTCATTTTATCCTTAAGCAGTTACTGTAGCATTGCTTAATCCTAGCTTATTAAGTTGTATTGTACTTATGACTTGCTTATTTTATCTCATTTCTTGTCATTTGAACCTTTTTATCTATTTTCTATTTTCTTTGTATCTATTCTTTTAGGTTCCGTCCTTTATAAGTCCATATTTGCAATTTATTATTTGATTGCTTGTTGTGCATATTTTTATGTTTACATAAGTTCATTAGGTTCCTGTTAAGCTATTAATTATCTGGTAGTAAAAGTTTGTTCATTAAAAACCAATCTGTCTAGTTAAAGTTTGTAAATCCAGTTTCTTAAAGGGTGTTTGGGTTAAGCCCAAAATGGGTCAGAATGGGTAGGTTAATGGGTCATGGTCTATTAGTCAGTTTTAACTAGCCATAATTAAAGTTAATTAACTGTTTTTAAGTCTCAAAATCATTTTTTTGTGGTAATCTTAGCTTATGGTTTAATCTGAGGGTCAATGTTCTTTATAACAGCTAATTGGTTAAGATTTTTGAAAAATCTGTCCTTGAGTCTTTGTTTATGCTTGGTTTGAAGAGTAAAAGAGTAATCAAAGTCATTTTTTTTACTTTCCTAGTGTCATTTTAAAATTTGCTTTAAATTTTCATTAAGTTATCAAGTCCAAACTGTCAAATTTCAGGTTAAGAGTTCATTTAGCAAATCAGTAAATTAGCCTCTAGTTTTTTGTGCACAAGCTCATTAGGAGCTTGTGTCAAAATGCTTTTCACTAATTTTTACTTCTGAGCTATTCGGTGGCTTAATTGTAGGCCTGCACTTTGCCCTAGGAAGCTTATAAACCCCTCCCCTGGTTAAAACCGCTTTTTAGCAGCCCCAAATTAATTTGAGCTTTCTTGTCCTTTTAAATTGTTTGCTTTTTCCATTTTTAGAAAGCCCATAAGCTCTTCTTTAAGCTCCATAAGCCATAAGCCTTAAGACACCTTCTAGGTGGCTTATTTTTAAGCTTGAAAAGTGGTCCAAAGACTGTTTTTCAAACAGTCTTAAGCTCAAGAGCTCATTTGGCTTAATTTAAGGCTTATGGCTATATGATTTAGCCTTATTTCTAAATGCATAGTTATAATTAAGTCAGTTTTAGATAGCGTTTTTAGGAATTTCAGCTTATTTTGAGCTTATTTGTTAATCTGCCAAATCCAAATGGGTTCCCCTGGTGCTAAGATTTAAATAAGCCACATTCTGGCTTATTTGGTGATTTTTAATTATTGCTCTTTGTTGTTATCTGCTTATTAGGAGTGCTTAAGTATCTTGATTGCTTATTTTACCATTTGAGTTTGCTTAATCTGTCCAAAAAGCCAAAAGAAAAGTGCTTTGTTTGCCTAATAGATTTGAGCAATCTGGCTGTTCACAAGAACAAGAAATCACCCTTTTTCATTCAGCTTTCCATAGCTTATTTTTGTTTCAAAATGATTATAGATTGCTTTTTCTAGTAGTTTTTTATGTCTTCTTTCCCTTTTTCTAGCTTATTGGTACGTAAGAGTTTGTCTGGTGGCTTAAAAATAAGCCCAAAGTAGTCACTTTGTCTGTTTTATACAATTTTTTTAGTCAGAAGCTTATTTTCCTTCTTAGGCTTATTTACTCATTCAAACTTTCTTATTTTAACCTGCATTTGCTTATTACACTTAGTTACGTTCAAGTTTGTAGTTAGGTTTTCTTTTTAAGCTTTTCAAATCCAAAAAAAAAGAAAAAAAAATAAGCCATTAAGCTTATTTAAGCCATTCTGACTGTTTTAATTGCTTCTTTCCAGCTTATTTATTGTTTTTCCTTAAAAAGTTCAAGTTTTAAAAGTGCTTATTTTTGTCCATTCTTTAAGTTTGTAAAAAAAATTGAAAAAAAATGAAAAAGGGAAGAGGGGAAGTCAGGGGTGAGCAGGGCTCGAACCCCTGACCTCAACCCTCCTCAACCTTTATTAAACAACACATCAGGTAAAAAAAACAAAAAAAGTAAAGCACACCTCTTAACCATCTGCGCCCTTGGGTCTTTTCTGTAAGACTCCTGGCCATTTGGTATATAAGGGTGTTTTACCCTTATACGCCTATAAGCCTTTTTGGCTTATCTCCTGCTTATTGCTATAAGCTGGCAGCAAGTTCTTATTTTTCATAGATTCAGAATTCTTTAAAGTATTTTTTGTATTTTTTCTAGATTTTTATAAAATAGTTTAGTATTTTTTATAATTTATTTTCATTAAAAACTTAAAAAAATCATAAAAAAATAAAATAATAATCAGAAAAAATACAATCTTTATTTTTTTAAAATTTCTTTTATTGTATATTTTTCTAGGTAAAACAATTTACATATTAGGGCATTTTTTTTGCAAAAGTTTTCACTTTTTAAAGAACGGGATTTCGTTCCCGTTTTTTGTTTTGACTCCGTTTTTTTGTCTTTTAACTTACTTCCGTTTTTCGATCCTAATTTTTTTTTTAAAACTTCGTTTTTAGTCACTTAGAACCCATTTAAAGTAAAAAATTCACTTTAGGGTTAAAATTGAATAATTTAGTTTTTTAACACTCGCGTTTTTACATTTTCGTCTACATTTTAGATTTAAATCATTCTAGCCTTCGTTTTTAGGTTTTTCTTTAATCGTTTTTTTTTGCATATTTAATTATAGAATCAGAAAAACCAATCATAACCTTGTCATATTCAAACATCGATTTTTAATTCGTCACTCAATTTTCAATTGTACACCTCGTTGGGACATAACGACCCGGGAAATCAAACTTCCGGCTACATATATATTTTATTTTGTGAATTCTTAACCAATCCTTGGCTAAAGGTATTTGGTTGATTGTTTGCCTATATTATATATATAATATTGAACGAATCACGTTTCCATATTCGCTCGAGGGAGCCGCTAAAACTTGGTACGAGAAAGAACCTCCGAATTCGATCTTGACTTGGGAGGATCTCGTGACCAAATTTGTGAATCAATTTTTCCCTCCTTCGAAAACCACTCACTTAAAAAATGAAATTTCTCGATTTACACAAAAATTTGAGGAGACTTTTAGTGAAGCGTGGGAACGATTTAAGGAGTTGCTTAGAGCTTGTCCCCATCACGGATTTACGGAGTTAACTCAAGTTGATACCTTTTATAACGGTTTAAACGAGAATGAACAAGACTCCTTAAATGCCGCAGCGGCTGGAAATCTTTTGAGTAAAACGACTAGAGATTCTTTAAATATAATTGAAAATAAATCAAAAGTTCGTTATTCACGAAATAGATCAAATGTTTCTAGGATGAATGCTACTTCTAGTAAAACGGATGAAAGAATTGATAAGATTGTTGATCAACTTTCGACCTTAGTCGAGATTGTTTCTAAGAAAGTTGTCACTCCCGCTCCGGTTAAAGCAGTTGAGGAAACTTGCGTTACTTGTGGTGGTGCCCATTCTTGGTATAATTGTCCGACTACCGATAACAATCAGGCTAGTGTTTGTGCGACCACGGGTACTTACAATCAAGTTAATCCTCCGAACCGTGTTAGTAATCAAATGGCACCACCCGGTTTTGCTCCGGTGCAAAACAATGGTCAAAATAGGTTCAATAATCAAGGTCAAGGGAATAATTTTAATCGGGGAAATAATTTTCATGGAAATCAAGGTTTTCAAGCTCAAAATAATCATGCTCCAAATTTTCAAAACCAAGGATTTCAAAACCAACCATTTCAAGTGCCTAATAATCAAGTTCAACAAGAGATTTCAAATGATTTTTCGAGTTACAAGAGAAATAACGATCAGATGTTGAGGAACATGCAAAATCAAATCAACTCGTTGAAAGGAGACCTTAAGAATGAAATTCAAAACACGATAAAATCTCAACAAGCCGTCATGATGAATCAACAAACTACTTTTCAAAATAATTTGCAAAACATGATTTGTGATTGGTTTCAAAACCAAGCCTCACTCGGTACCTTCGAGTAATACCATTCCAAACCCGAAGGGTGAGAAGAAAGCCAATCACTACTCACAGTGGTGATTTTGCTGTACAAGAGACCCTCGATTCCTACTAATCCTTTAACATCCTTCTCACTAAAAAAGGTAGTGGAACGAGAAACCGAGGAGACAAAGGATAAAGAGCAAACAAATTTCTAAGGAAGTACCGCTCAAATCCCACCTCCGGTTACCCCCATTCCAATTCCGAAACCCGATGTTCCGAAGAATTTGCCTAAGCCACATATTCCATATCCTTCTCGAATTAATCACGAAAAGTCCCGTGACAAAGCTTCAAATCAAAAGAAGGAGAGATTTTTCATCAAAATAGTTTTCACAAATTTACGTTTTGACATAAGTTTCGTGGATGCTTTACTTTTGATGCCAAGATTTGCTCCTAAGATTAAGAGTTTGCTCATGAATAAGGAAAAGTTGCTTGAGTTAGCTAAGATACCGTTGAACGAGAATTGCTCGGCAATGCTCCTCAAGAAGCTTCCCGAAAAGCTAGGAGATCCAGGCAAGTTTCTTATACCATGTAATTTCCCAAGAATGGATATATGTCACGCCTTGGCCGATCTTGGCACGAGCATAAATCTTATGCCCCTTTCTATTTAGAAAACGTTTTCTTTACCTGATCTTACACCAACTCGGATGACTTTAGAGTTTAGCTGCACCCGATCAATTACATATACCCTAAAGGAACTCGCCGAAAAGACAGTTTTTGTCAAAGTTGGGAAATTTCATTTTCCTACAGACTTTGTTGTTGTCGATTTCAAAGCCGATCCTCGAGTACCTCTCATACTTGGGAGATCCTTTTTGAGGATCGGTCGTGCTTTAATTGATGTTTATGGAGAAGAAATAATCCTTCGAGTTGATAACGAAGCCGTCACTTTTTATCCTCTAGATCAAAAACCACGAGATATCCTCTATAAATAATAGAGTCGGTAAAACCGAGATTGAACATCATTGATGCAGTTTGTGAGGAGTACTCACCGAAATTGCTAGGAGTTCTTCTAATTCTTCGGGGCAATCCCACCCCAACGCTGAGCGATACTTTTTCGAATTCAATTTTTGGAAGAAATCGAAGCTTAAATCTCAGGGATGATTTCGATTCACCGAAATTGATCATCCGTATTGCGATCTAGCAGGAAGATATTTTTTGAATCGAAAAATTGTTAAATAATGACCCCGTTCTTCAAACAATCCTCCGATGGACCTTTAAACAAGTGAAGTGACCAGGCAAAAACTTTCAATTAAAGAGCCTCCGTGAAAGAGTTTTAAAAGATTTATCGGTCTCACTGTAAGAATTATGCATTCTTGAAGAAACAAAAATTTACCAGTAATAATTGTGCAAAAGGTTTAAAAAATGATGAAAAAGAGCTCTTTTTTAAATGTGCTCAAATCTCATAAACGGCCATTGCTTGGAAAATCAGCTGACAAATCATGGGTAACAGACCCTCGTTTTTTGTACCACAAAATCTTGATGGAGGATTGATATACAAACCCACGGTTCAAGTCAAAGACGAATAACCTAAAAATTTCACAAGGTAATCAAAAAGGAGTACCTTAAAACTTTCTTGATGCCGGAATAATTTACCCGATCTCTGACAACCCATGGGTTATACCCAGTGCATTGGTGTACCAAAAGAAAGGAGGAATTACCGATGTTAGCTAATGAAGAAAATGAATTAATCCGACAAAAAAGACAGTTTAGTTCCGAGGTGGAGAGTTTGTATCGACTATAGAAAATTAAAAGAAGCAACCCGAAATCATTATCCATTGCCGTTATGGATCATAGATAGAAAGATTAAGCCGGAAATGAGTTTTATATTGTTTTATTAGATGGATTTTCAGGGGATATCCAAATACCACTAAATCCCCAAGACCAGAGAAAACTACATTACACATGCCCGTATGGAACATTTCGCGTATCTGTCGCATGCTATATTGGCTTGTGTAATGCTCTCAGTACTTTTCAACGGTGAGTAATGATGTTATATTTCATGATAGAATCGAAAAAGACCTAGGAAGGATTTATGGATGTACTTTCCTCGTTTTTGGGGATAAGTTTTTGATTTGTAGCCTCTCCAAATTAGAAAAGAAGATGCTAAAAGGTGTAAGACATGATTTTATGTTTCTTAATTAGGAGAAGTGCCAATTAAGTTCTTAGGTCACGCAGGTTTATATACACCCGATTTATATCCAAGACTTTGTCTAAGATGCTATACCATCATAACTATAACAAACGCAGACTAAAAACAAAGGTTATCATAATGCCTCTTATTTAGCAAATCCTAATCATAGAAATGCGATCTCACTAGAAGTCTCAGGATGAATCGCTAAAGTAAGTTCTAGAATCTATAATACTACCGGTACACTCTCATAATCATTAAAAATAAATGCTTTTATTCCTAAAGATAGGGGCGAACCTCACATTTTGGAGGTGGAATTTTTGAGTGGTAGAGTTTTTGTGCTAGTCATACAACTCATATCCATGAGACGCTTCTAATAATAATACACTTCACCAATATATGCCATAAAAATTTGCAAATTTAGGTCAGAATTACCATCCTAAACTATGTTTCGGTATATTACACATCTTTTTACGAATAAAGCAAATGCAAATGAAAGAATAATTTCTAAGGCTTTTATTACCCCCTACACTTATTTTGAACATTGTCCCCAATGTACTACAAGTACCCGAAAAAGGAATAAAGGGAAGATAAATAAAAAGTAAGAGAAACTAATACTCCCCAGGTTTTCTTAATATCAGAGAAGAAACAAGATGATCTGGCTAAATCTTCATCCAAGAATCGTCCAAGTGTAGATCCTAAGAGCTTCCGGACTCTCCTTATCAAATATAACATGAAAATCAAAGACAAAAACAACTATATCCAGCGTAAAATCAACGGTAAATAATATACAACCTTTATATAATCATAAACTAAAATCCTAAGAAAGCAATAAAGATAGAATGCTAGTACTAATGTAATCGTGGCTATCTGCAAAAAGCTTGTCATGAAGGACCCACCGGGGGCCATCATAGTGCCAATCTCACTGCTCGAAAAGTATTTGATGCCGGTTTCTTTTGGCCTACCATATATCGAGATGCCCATACAATGATCAAATCTTATGATACGTGTCAAAGACAAGGCAAAATTTCACAACAAGATGAGATGCCTCAAAACGCTATCCAAGTTTGTGAAATCTTCGATGTATGGGGTATCGATTTTATAGGACCATTTCCGTCTTCACATGGAAATAAATACATCCTCGTAGCCGTTCATTATCTTTCGAAATGGGTTGAAGCAAAGGCGCTCCCCACAAATGATGCTAGAGTTATAGTTAAGTTTTTGAAATCTCTTTTCGCCCGATTCGGAACACCTAGAGCTATTATAAGCGATCATGGGACCCATTTTTGTAATGATCAGTTTGCTAAAGTAATGTCTAAGTATGGGGTCACTCATCATTTAGCTACTGCTTACCACCCTCAAACGAGCGGTCAAGTGGAGGTGTCAAATCAAGGTTTGAAACGTATCCTAGAAAGGACGGTTGGAGAAAACCATGCCTCGTGGTCCGACAAATTAGATGAAGCTTTGTGGGCATTTCGTACTGCTTTTAAGACACCGATTGGTTGTACGCCTTACAAGTTAGTGTACGGAAAGACTTGCCATTTACCTATCGAGTTAGAGCTTAAAGAATATTGGGCTTTGAAACATGCTAACTTCGATCTTAAAACCGCGAGTGATCACCATAAGCTTCAACTTAATGAACTTAATGAGCTTCTTGATCAAGCTTACGAGAATTCTTTGATTTATAAAGAGAGGACGAAGAAGCTTCATGACTCAAAGATTAAAAACCGCATTTTTAATTTTGGTGATTGAGTTTTACTCTTTAACTCTAGTCTAAAGATATTCTCTGGAAAGCTTAAAACTCGTTGGTCAGGACCTTTCACCATCACCAAAGTTTTTTCATACGGAACCATTGAGTTATCTCAACCCGATGGTCCAAACTTTAAGGTGAATGGTCATCGTGTGAAGCATTACTTCGGAGGGGACTTACCATCCAAGGTAGTCCAGGATCTCCACACTTTCTCCAAGGACGAATGAATTCGGGGATCGAGTCAAGCTATGTGACTCGGTTACCAAAAACAAAGCGCTTCGTGGGAGGCACCCCATGCTTATCCTTCTATCTTCTTTCTTATTTCTATTGTGATGTGAGGAGGCTTGTACTCTTCCAATTCTCGTTGTTTGTACTTGTGATTGTTTGCAGGATTGACCCAATATTTTCTGAAGACTCTCGTGTTCGGTGTTTTGTCCTGGTCCACTCGAGCTTCCTAGCCTTTGCTTGCCATTAGTTTGGGGAAATCTGATATCCTAAGATTATTATCGACTAACATTTATCTTTTAGCACACTTGATAAACGGCTTAAGATTTTTGTTTGATACTTTCTTCATGCCTAGATTATGCATTCGACTTTTTGAGTTCTAGTATGGGGTTTTATAAGTCTTAGGCTAGGAAACATTGAGGACAATGTTTAATTTTAGTATGGGGTAGTATATCTTCGATATGATCTTACCTACCTTTGCCCGTTGTTCTCACGTACCCCGTTTTCCCACAAAAATTTTCAAAAAATGAAAAATTTTAAAAATTTTCAAAAATAAAATAAGTGTTTTGTCACAATTTTGACTTTCCTACTAGGTAGAATAAGAATAAATTTTGACCCGATCGAGCGTGTTGAGCTCTAGCTTGTTCCTTAACTTTTAGGCTAAGCGTTCGCGGAAATTCGCGAAGAACGAAAAATGATAGAGTTAAGTATGAGTTGGATGCTAAGCAAGGATTATTTGGAAATCTTAAGAGCTCATGTATGTAATTTGTGGCTTTTTCTCCCATAAGCTCGATAAATCTAAATACGCAGACGCAAAACTTATCCCGTGATAATGCTACACATGCAGGCATCACAAACTTGATTACATTTTCTACAGCTAAGCTCATGACACTGAAGCTCCTACAGTCTTGTTTTCCAAAAGATTGCTACTCAGGCCCGCAATGATGTTATAACCGAAGCATCTAAAATTCGACATGCATACAATTTCGTGAGTGGTCCCGGTGATGATAGCTAGTGTCCACTCCGAATGGGGAGGTCGATTCCCGAATTTATCTATTAAATAATTTGGGGGTTGTGGAGGTGCAGTTAGGGTTGGTGGTGCATTCGCGCTCACATAATGTAATTCCCAACTACATCTATGCAATTGACAGTTCATGATAATGGGCTTAACTTGGGTTATCGCTACTTAGGCAAACATGTAATCAATACTTGCGTCCAATTTATAAAACAAAGCATGTTTCCACCCCATAATTATAAATCATTGAAATCGTAAAAATGTGGGCTATGAACTCACCTTGAGTTCTGATAATCCAAATATCGCAGATAAAGCGTCACGTAAAAGATCGAATGCAACCTAAATTATCATAGGTCGTATAAGTACTAATCACATTAAGTACTCCTACCATGCATAAGTCTATATAGCTAATCACCATCTAAATGTTTAAGTGAAAACATGTTTATAAAATTAAAATGTTTATAAACATACTTTTGGTAAAATCGTCATAACTTTCACGTTTTTAATCCGTTTCTTTGCGTTCTATGCCCATCTTTTCGTATTAAACGAGTTTAACATAATTTGACATTTTCCATATTTTGACCCCCTGGTGAACAGTAACTTTTACTGTTCACATCAGACGTAAGCTTTATTTAAATCGTATTTGTTGTCGTAAAACCCGTAAATGTCGTATTTTATTCGTTATAGCTCCGTTTTTAACGATTCTTTCGAGGACGTTCTCGTTTTTGAAAGTTCTATAATTTTATGAGGTTTACAAAAATATAACTTCTGTCATGAATAGTAACTTTTTAATAAAAATAGATTTATAAAAGTAGTATATTGTCGTAAACTGCAAATCATAACTCGTTGTTATTAATTGAAAAATTAACGATTCTTATCATTTTTGGAATCCCAAAAATATGAATTATTATGTTAAAAAATATCAAACATGCTGTTTGATATAAAGTTTAAAAAAATTTTTTATCAACTCCTTTTAATTAACGTATAACTCTTATTAACGTAACTTTTTTTCGTTATTAATTCCTTTAACAATTTCCTTACCGTTTCGGAATTGTCGTGAAAGGTACATTATCTGTATAAAAACATATTATAAAGTATATTTTTATACAATTACGACAGAATGTTTGATGGAGTTTGTAAGGTCCAATAATAGTCTCCTCGTTTTTCATACTTTTTCCACTTTTGTAAACTACCACAAGTCTTATATTTCATATATGTCATATGTGTTACATATAATAAGAGCCCATGGTTCCATAATTGTCCTTATATGTCCAAATTTACCAAGTCCATATTATACTTTTAACCCTTAACTTTCATAAATAACCTTTTTATCACAGTTTATACTTAGTCACTTTTACATATAAACCATAAGTGTACAAGTGTATTTCTTCTTTCCAACATGACCTTATTTAGTGTTCTAATAACATTATTTAAAGTCATAATACAACAATGAACATGCCATTTACCATCCATAACTGTTGAAACATATAATGATGAATTTGTAAAACCCTAATTAATACATAATCAGTTTCAATACTTATTTAACCAAGAGTTAAATCCACTGTGTGACCATTTTAACATGATTGTCACTTTACATCATAAGATATATAGAATGTACATTATGAAGACAACAAATAAAAATTCCTTTTACATGTTAAAAATTGCTAATTGGTGGATTTAAGCTATAAATAAAGTACATATGCAAATTACATGATAATTGTAATAACATAAAGAGTTCAAGTAAACCGAGGATGTGATGACATATAATCAATAGTGCTAACCCTTGTTTAGCCACAAACCAAAGCTTGCAAGATGAAACCCTAACCTAATTAGGGTTATTAAAACCCTAATCTTTTCCTTTAATTGATTAATACTTGAAAAAGGTTAGCCAATGCTTGGAAAAAACCTTAAAATGTCCTTATAATGATGTGATACGAAGGTATATGTTGAATAAAATTTTGTATGGGTTTGTTATAAAGGGGTGTTTGAGCCGTGGCTTCAAAGAGAGAAAGAGAGAGGAAATTTTCTTTTTACCAAGTGTTTTATGCAATGTGTGTTTATTTATTCTCTCTCTCTATATATCATGGTATATAAAGATGAAGGTCTATCAAAGGAAACAATGTAAGGTCTTAGTTATGGTCATGGTCCTTGGCTTTTGGTCAAAGTGACAAGGCATAGCGAGGTTTAAATGCAACAGGAGATTGTACTTTGACCAAAGTGGTAAGATTTCTTTCATTTTCTTGCATAACTCTTTAATTTCGGCTAATATAAGATATATGTGATGTTGTTGAGTAATTTTTATGTATTGGGTATAAATGTGGGTATTTGTTGAAGCGTAGAAAAGTTTTGGTGGTTCCGGGAGTGCCTAAACGTAATTTATCGCGAAACGTATACACTTTACGTATCCGATAAAAATAAAATGAACAAAGTTAATAATTATTCTCAAAATAATTATATAACCCTTGCTTGATGTAAACATTTAATTGTTTGATGCCCATTTTCATTGAACGCTAATTTTTAACTTACGCGATTTAAACTTAATACATGAATTCACAAGCAAACGCGTACAATGCTAAAAATAAATAGTAGATTAATCGACGTCGTCAATGACTTAAAAACACAGGGTGTTATAATATCTTCGATATGATCTTACCTACGTAGCCCGTTGTTCTCACGTACCCTGTTTTCCCACAAAAATTTTCAAAAAATGAAAATTTTTTAAAATTTTCAAAAATAAAATAAGTGTTTTGTCATAATTTTGACTTTCCTGCTAGGTAGAATAAGAATAAATTTTGAATCGATCGAGCGTGTTGAGCTCTAGCTTGTTCCTTAACTTTTAGGCTAAGCGTTCGCAAAAATTCACGAAGAGCGAAAAATGATAGAGTTAAGTATGAGTGGGATGCTAAACAAGGATTAGTTGGAAATCTTAAGAGCTCATGTATGTAATTTATGGCTTTTTCTCCCATAAGCTCTTAACCGGATTAATATACATGCTGTTTTTGGAGATTAAACTTAAATCAACAATTTTTATGTAGTATATAGCAAAAAAAATTAGTCTTAGTTCAAATTTATACTTGAATTTTTTTAAAAGAAGTCTTCTCTATATAAAGTAAAGTAAAAAAAATGATGATAAAAAATAAAAAAATATATATATATAATAATAATAATAATAAAAACTGTGGGCTGATAAAAGTTTACTACCTCTTGCCGGCTCACAACTGATGTGGTAGTCTTCTAAAGAAAGCACATAGTAAGAATAAAAATTCGAGACTGATAAAAAATTTGCTGATCTTTGCAGTCTCACAACCGATGTTGCAGCTACTAATAGGTGAGGGTTTACAATTGTATAAAATGTTTATATTAAGTTTGAATTAATCAAAAGATTTCTTTTTGTTAATTCAAATACTGCTTTTGAATTTTGACTCTATTTTATTTATATAAGCTATGTAGATACGGAAAACTTGAGATTATTTGAAACTAAGGTCGCGCGGTCCAGATTATAGTCTATGTAGGGTGTCAAAAAGCCAAGTCACTTAGCCGTAAGGTTGGGATGTGCCGAGACGAAATTCGCTACATGGGATGATCTCGCCTTCAAACTCATTATTCTCGGGTGGAACGTGAAGCATAGTAGTTTGCAAAACGTTGATCCATGGTTGAAATTCAAAATAGCACATTCACCTAAGATATAATAATTGTCGGGAGTGAAAAGTTCACAAGTTGCATATATGAGTAGTGTTAGCATCTTAACTGATATTTTGCGGTTATTTTGTTTTAAGCTTAGTTTGGAGCAGGTGAAAATCAGGGACGATGAATTTATCCTTTTTGGGGCATTCTCAGATCGAAATGCATCTTGTTCTATGATCCCTAACAGTTATGGAAATAACGAAAGTCAAAATATTCTAGGTGAAAAAAAAGGAAAAAGTTTTGAAAAATGGGAAAATGGGGTGTTTTAAAGCTTGTGATTTCTTAACTCTCTCCACGAAAGTCTTTGCTACTTTTCAAAGATTTAGTTTGGGGAAGTTTTTGAGGTATTTGGTTTTAGAGCATATAACATTGCGTGAGGACACGACAATCACTTAGTTTGGGGAATTTTGATATGTGAGAAATCACATATCTTTATTATACCAAAATTACCCTTAAATGATTGAAATATGCAAAAATATGCTTGTATTTGTGTATTTTGTTGTTTGTGTATGTGTAGGTACGGATGTTACAAAAATTACAAGAGAGCCGGAAGTTTCTAGCAAAAGGTCAATAAAGTCAACTTTTGGTCAACATTGGTCAACCACAAATACCCTTAATGTTAAAGCAAATTCACAAAAAGCCCTAAAACCCTAAAACCCTAACACCGTTATCTCCTTTATAATAAAGAGATACCGGTCGTTAAATTCTTATAAAACCAATAACCCGTTATCCTTTCAAATAACCCAAGCCCAAATGCACCCGACCCATTTCTTTTTATAAAAACCTAAAGTCAAACCCCCAAACCCTGTGGTCAAACAAACGGTTATAAAGAAAGAAAAAGGTGTGAGTTTCATTTTTACTATTCATCATCATCTTCGTATTACCCTGAGTTAAAATCAAAGGGTTAATTCAAATTGATGATATGGCTCAACAATTTAAGTGACAAGGTATGATGTGACAGAGTAATACGTCATTGAGAGCTCTTATTGGTCTAAGCACGCAAAGGAAGGACACGCGGGCAATTAAAGAAACACACCAATGATTGAGATTCTGCATTAAATTTAGTGCAAAAGAAGCACAAAGGGGTTTGACACACGGAATGCCACGTTGGCAATCCGTGTGCTCATCAAATCAATCCAATGGCCAAGATTAACTATCCAATGATTGCAAGGAATAAAGGGACGAGATTAAAAGCTTAAGGGGAGCGTGTAAGAAGCCTAGAAGCATCCTCCAGCCCCTATAAATACAAGGCTTCTCACTCACAATTAGTGGTTAGCTAGTTTTTCTTTTCAATTTTTAGCTTATGTAATAGTGTAGTTTTTAATAAGTGTTTTTAGCTTAAAGCTTTTGTAATTTCTTTCTTTAATCATGTTGTAACTCTTTGTTCATTTAAGTAAAAGCTCAGTTGATTATTAAAGCTCTTGTTCAATCAGTTTTTCTATTTTATCAAAGTTTATAAAACCTACTATTGCATAAGCTGTTTCATTTAAAAGCTCATAATTCTATAAGCTTGTTTAAGCTCTTAAAAGGTCTATTCACCCCATGGAATTGGATGGCTGCTGGGTGACTTAGACCTGGTAATAGTGCTTGAGGGTCAAGCATTAGGATTAGACTAGGATCTTTGGATTTAAGCTTAAGCTGTTTGTTTAAGCTCTATTAAGAGCTAACACCTCTGTTTAGCTGAGGTGTGAGGTACATCTGTTTTATTTTCCTTGTTGCTTAGTTAATTTAGCTTAGTTATAATCTGTCTTAGCTTAAATTTGTTTAACCTGCTTATTAGCTTGTTTCTGTTTAGATCTACTTATTACTGCTTATTTTAGTCATGTAATTCTTAATATGCTTATTAGTTAGTTTATACTATAGTTTGCTTGTTATTTTCATAAAACTGTCATAAAAACAAAAAAGATTAGCATAGTTTAAAAAGCTTATTTTTCTGGCTTATTTTCTGTTTGAATCTACTTATTAGTTCAGTTTATAGCTTATTGTCAACTGGTATTTGCAACTTGTGTCTTCTAATTTAAATTCATAAGCTAAAAATGAACTTGAGCTACCTTAAGAAGTGTTTGGGACAAGGCAGCACTAACTAGAGTTAGTGCTGCCAAGGCCATTTGGACCTTAAGGTTGGATTTCAATTTCAATTTTAGGTTTATGAGTCAAGGATTTAAGAGTTTTGTAGGTTCAAATCATATTTTCATCAACTTTATAAGTAGGATTTTAGCATCTGTTAGCATTAAGCTTGGTATATTAGGTATTTGAAGCTCAAGTTAATTCTAGTTGTAATTTGCTCTTAGCTAAGTGTATTTTTGATGTTAGGAACAAGTTTTTTATCCTGCACTTGTTGGCTTTAAGATTTGGGTCATTTCATTGCAAACTGCATCAGCAGCATTTAAGTCCTTAATACCACTTTCAATCTTAAAAAATCAGAGGGAAAAATTAGATATCAGGTTTTGTTTTTAGTATGCAAGTAAATTTAAAGTAACTCTCAACCTGTTTCAGTTTTTACTATTTTTAAAAGTTCTTTTGCTTATCTGTTTTCAGTTTTAAAAATCAGCAATTTTCTTTTCAAAGTCCAAAAATTATTCACTCAGCTCCTACTGAGTCCTTTAACAATTTTCATTGAGCCTTTTCATTAAGCAATTTATTTTCAAAATGCTTTTTAAAATTAGTTTTATGTAGCTTATAGGTCATATTTTAGCGGAATATAAGTCAATTCATCATAAGTGTCTTTTAGTTTATAGAAAAATAAGCCCAAAGTTGGCCTTTTAGCCTGTTTGGTTTGCAGTTATGTTCAAAGTGCTTTCTAGCTTATTGCCTTTAATTTTGCTTATTTCCTGCTCAAACTAATTTATTAGGGTAGTTATAGGTTTCTTATAGGTTATTAAGTCTTAGTCCTAGCTTATCTTAGTTTCTTAGCTTAATCAGTTTTAAATAAAAAAACCAAAAAGAGTTTTAGAGTTTATTGTTCTTAAAATTCAATTTCCAGCTTATTCTCTAGTTTTTATAAAAAGTTTCTTTAGAGTAATTTGCTTATTTTCAGTTAGTTTACATCTTTGTTTTTAAAAGTTTCAAAAATAAAAAAAATAAAATAAAACAAAAGGCCACAGGTTCGAACCTGTGACCTCTTGCCTAGCACACACTCGTCCCAACTCCCACACACACAAACCATCATGCCCTTGGGTCTTTTTCAAACATACCTTGCTTCTTTAATTACTTAAACACTTTTTCATTTCCTTTTTTATTAAATAAGCCGTAGCTTAAATCTAGCTTTTTAGGGCTTTTTCTTTCAGCTTATTTTTGAGTATTATTCTTATAAAATCAGTCTTTCAATTTTACACATTTTGTGATTTTTCTAGATTTTTAGAGTTTAATTTAGTATTTTTAATCATTTTTCTTTATTATAAACTTTAAAAATTCATAAAAAATAGAAAAATAATCAAAAAAATAATTTTCTTTTTTATAAAATTTTCTTTTATCATTTTCTAGGCTTAGGTTTAAAAATTATTTTCGTAGGGTTAAAATTTAAGTAAGTCATTTTTTAAAGAACGGGTTTTCGTTCCCGTTCTCGTTTCCTTCATTTTTAGCTTTAAACGCTCTCGTTTTAGAATTTCCTTAGCTTTTCATTAATAAATAGTCAATTAGGATTAGGAAAAGTTTAGAAAATAATTTTAGGATTAATTTTTGATAAATTAGGGTTTTAATTGTCGCGTTTCTTTAAATTCCCGTATTTGTTTAAATTGTTTAGTTGTTAATTGTTTTAGTTGTTTTTAATTGAAGAATTAGATAATCAATCCAAAAGCTTTGAAAACCAATTCAAATCATTGTCCAAATTAAAGCGAGGATTCGATTTCACAATTCGTTGGGACTTAACGACCCGGTAATCACTTACCGGTAAAAACGTACAATATATTTTTGTGTGAATTTTTCTTAAGGGTAACATGGAATTTTCATCGCTTTTATATTATTATACGTATTATATACTATTGATTTTCAACGATCAGGCATCTTGAATTGATTATGATTTTTTCCTCCGGGTTAAAAAATTCAAAGACTTGGAGCGGGGCTTCGAGGGGGGTTTCCTTCAGCCTTTTTACTAACTCACATCTTCTTACGTCCTGGTATTCTGACATAATGACCCTTGGCCCAGCTTCCAACTAATACAGAACTGCCGAGTGCATTGTGAAGGGGATCATCCTTAATCTAATGATTGTCGTCCTTCCAAGAAGCATATTGTTGGGGGAGTCGGAGCGCACTATTAGGAATGTGATTTGCTCACTCATGTGATGCGGGGCTTCTCCTAATGTTATCAAAAGACTGATCTCTCCTAATGGGTTGACTTGTTTACCAGAGAATCTAGACAGTGTTGTGTATACGTCTCTTATTTTTTTCTTTAATCTCTTTTCTGAGTTTTAGAAAGCAATGTTCGTATATTATGTCACAAGCGGCTCCTCCATCTAGTAAGACCCTCCCTACATGTCTTCCATAAACCTGCACACTTATAAGGATGGCATCCACATAGGGAGCCCTGTTGCGAGTGGGCGGGAATACCATCTCTTTAATAATCATGATTTTTGGAGGTTCTTTCCTTTTTAGAGGATTATTGACCATCCCTATCTTGAGGATAGGCTCTTCCTTCCCTTCCGTGGCTTGCTTCACTTTCACCGTTAGAGCTATCCATTCTCTGAGCTAAGCGTCTGCTTGCTTAGCTTTCCCTTCCTGATTCCCTTTATCAAATGGGCCAACTTCCCTGACCTTACGGCCTCCTCTATCTGGCTTTTCAGTTCTTTGCATGCGTTAGTGTCGTGACTGTAGTATTGATAAAATTCATAATATTTGGACGTGTCTCTGGTTTTAGATACCATCTTGGGTGGTTTTACGAAGGTTTTTACTACTTTTTCGAAGGCTAGGATTTCTCTAGGGGTTTTGGAGAGGTTTTGTAGTATTCCAGGGTTGGGTTCCTTATAGGGGCTATATCTGTCTCGCCTCTCTTTATTATTTCTTCCTAACCCTTCCCAGGTCTCCCTTTTTGTGGTTTTCCCCCTCCATTGTCCATGAATGTAACCGGTCTCCCTTCGGTGGCTGTTTCTTCTGCTTGTAGCCATGAGTATACTTTATCCATGAGTCCATCATAGCTTTTCGGAAGCTCCGTAGATATGAACTTAATCAAAGATTTTATTTTTACCCCGTGCACAAACCCTGCCATCCTTTGATTTTCATTGAGTTTCAAGATCTGGGCGGTTTTGTCTGTGTATCGGGTAATGAAAGCTCGGACATTTTCCCCTTCCTTTCTTTTGAACCCGTTGACAGCTAGATGTGATTTTGTTTGCTTTTTCTATTTACTGAAGTAAGTTCGGAACCTCTTCTTCAAAGATTTGTAATTCGAAACCACTCCTTTTGGGAGGCTATTCCACCAAACCCTTGCTGCATCTTTTAATATGTAGATGAACATGTGGCATGATACCGACATTACCAATTTTTCCATCTTGGTTTCCCCTTCGAAGACGTGTATAAAATCATCCGGGTCACCCTTCACGTCATAGTATCCTACGTATGGGGGGATTCCAAGGCCGTATGAGAGTTGAAATTCTTCAATCCACCTTACTAGTGGGGAGGGGCTTCCTTTATCGTTTCTGTGTCCACCTTCAGGCATCCCGTGTAGTACATCATTCTAGGGGGTGTATTTGATTAGGTGGACCGTAGTTTTGCACCATGTACTCTTGTTGTAAGGGATAAGAGCGGTTAGGATTACTCCTATTGTTGGAAGGGTAAATGTTGTTGGGTGGATAAATATTGTTCGAGAAATAAGTGACATTCAAGGGGTAAACATTATTTGGAGGGTAAAAGTTGTTTGGAGGATAAACATTACCTGATGGGTAGATGTTATTCGGAACGTAGGCATTATTTGAGGGGTAAAGGTTATTTTGGAGATACACATGACTCGGAGGGTAGACGTTATTTGGAGGATAGACATTGCTCAGAGGGTAGACATTGTTGGGGTGGTAAAAGTTGTTTGGAGGGTAGGCATTACTTGGGTGGTCTCCGTCAACGTTAGTGGTCCCTCTTGGTGACGGTGTCCCCCTTCTTCTTTCTGTCTCCCTTAGATGGGAGGCTAGCAGTGGAGGTATGTTCCCTATGATGGGATCCCTTATCAGGCCAGAGGGTTGCGACCTAGTCTTCGGTGGTGCCTCCATCTCTCTTTCTTCATCCACATCCTCGCTCGAATAGTTCAATCATGTCGCCACACCCTGCAATCTTAACGCCTGCATTCTCCTCCTCAAAAGGGGTTCTAATTAGGAGTAGTTTAACATAACAAATGCTTCGTCAACGACCTGCGTCTCTGTGGGCATGGGTGTCACGGAAGGTTCTTGGTCATTAAAAGTGATGTTTAAAGCTATGTTCGTGGGTGTGATAGGTGGTGGTGTTTCTCTGGCGCCACTCCTTCTCCACGTTTGTTGTTACAAGTGTTGCCGTCATGGTGTTAATTTCCATTACCATCATTTTAGGTGTGTGGAAGTATCTAATATTGGTAGGGTGAAAAGGAAGACCCTACGAATTAATATTTGCCGGGTCCCACTGGGTGTGCCACTGATCCTACAATAGATTGCACCTTCTTGATCAGAGCCTATAAAGTAGATTATAAGCTTTGATACTTCTATGGATGGGTGTGGATCTGCAATAAGATAGAAATAAATCACTTGGGTTAGCATGGAGCGTATGGGTAGACCCTACGAACCTGCTCTAGAGTGAGAATTAGTAATCATGGGAATGGTATATGTTTTAAAGAGAGAAAGTAGTGTGTGTGTGTGTGTGTGTATGTAAAGGACATACCTGATTTGGATAAATGAGACACTAATTATAGGTAAAAACCTAGGAATGACCTAGTCTTCCCTACGTGTTTGATTCTGGTTGGCTGAAGCGGAGAATGGTCTCGAGAGCCAATGAGAGGTTATATGACTAGGCTCCGAGATCGTGTTCATGTGTGGAAGTTATGCACGAGTGGGAATATAGGATAATTGTTTGTCCTCACTGGGTCTACAAGATATTCTGTCTTATCCTATGTCTCAGAGCCTCGCTGGTCTTCTTAGAGGCTCTGAACTCTGTTGGAAGCTTAGAGGCTCCGTCGAGAACAGAGTTCGTTATATGTTGGCGATTCCCTTAGGGTAGCCTTTTATGGGCTTTACGCCAATATACTTTCAAGATGTCTGGGTTGTGGAGCCTCGGAGGCTAGGTTCCAAGCCGTGAGATGGGGTACACCATCATACAATTAAGTATCTCAATCAAGATAAAAACCAGAGGTAAATCCGAGAGTATACAGACACTGCTTTTATAAAGACCTCTAACAAGTAATATATGTGAGGGTAAACTATACTCAGTTGAAATTTTGTTTCTATCAGTATATCAGAAAACAACCTTTTAAACCTTACATCAAAGAATCATCAACAAAATGGACCTTGTCCACTAATCATGGGTCAAGTTGCTTAAGGATGACCTTACGTGAGAGATTCGAGTGAATATACTACTAATGAAAAGAAATTGGTTGAAGCTGATGATCTTGCTAAAGATCTTCTAATTCTCAATATCTCGGATGATATTCTAATGAACATTAACAGTTGTGAGACTGCCAAGGATTTATGGGATGAAATTCAGAAAAAGATGCAGGGAACTTAGTTAGGTGCCCGTACTAAGTTGATTGCTGCAATATCAAGTTATAAGAACTTTACTGCTAAGTAAGGAGAGCTTCTTATTGACACATATACTCGTTTTGTGTGGACTACGTCAAACAAACTTCTCCTTTTTGTAAAAGCAAACTTCTCCTTTTTGTAAAAACAAAATTGTTTGAAAATTGATAGCTCATTAATTATACATGTTTTAGCTATCAAAATTTCACGATAATTCATCCTTTTTGTCTTGTTTTGATTAGATATGATACTAAATTACTGTAAATGTTTATTTGGAGCAAAAGGAGAATTCTCACGGAAAAGACCAGAAAACGAGCCAAAAGAGCCTAAAAGTGACAAAGGCATATTTCCAGCAAAATCTACACGTCATATGTCATCCTAGAGCATACGGCGGATGAGCTCTCGTCAAGAATTAAATAGACTAAGTGATGAAGAGCTTACGTCATATTCCCTTCCAAGCACACGCCGTATATTAGGATATGCTCATATCATAGTAAATATATATACGGTTGGAGATTCGTAAGCCTACGAGGTCACATACGTATGATCGAGATACAATCATTAATAATGTACTAATGTATTTATAGTATTTATATTAATTATATAAGGTATGTGTAATGAAGAAAATGCTAAAGTTGGATAAGAATAATAACAATAAAAAAAGTATAGTATGTAGAATGAGTCTTTTTTGAAAATACATTAAGCATTTATGGATTTTAGTTTTTACCTTATTAGAATCTGTGTAATTAATATCTCGTAATTGGTGGATCTGTTGACGTCCAAACAATAGTTTATGAAACAGCTAAGAGACCATGTGCTAATTCTCCTCTCCATTAAATAGCACATAAGTTTTGTTAGCAAACAAACGCATTTCTTTCTTATTTCAACCTTATGTATCTTACTTATATTTAATTTAATAGTCGAAATAGTATCTTATCAAAAGAATATGAATACCTAGGATCCCACTGTTACATTGGTCCAGTTCGATTTAGGTACGCTTACAGGGGATAATTTCTTCGGTTTCAAGGGTTATGAGGTGGTGAGCCACTAAATTTTCGAAAAAGAACATGATGCTTCCCTGTTACAATCATCCGACTCTTTTGGGCTTTTGTCATAAGAAGCAGGAAAGCATTGTTGTTTATAAATATATACCGTGCGTGTCAAAAATATTGGTTTTTATCTAGATCTCAACTCATTCAGATATGCATTGGAGCTGCCCGTAGACTACAATACCTTCATGATCCCAACGAAACGCAACAAGGAGTCTCACACCGAGATATTAAAAGTCCAAATATCTAACCTGATGTAGAACTGGAAAGCTAGTATTTCTGACGTTCACCTTTACGAACATTTCTCCAGCTAACCAACAATACACACTTTTTAATGTTGTAGGTATGTTGGGATTACTGTGATCCACTATACATGGACACAAGATAGTTGACAAAAGAGTCAAATGTTGTACTCATTTGGTGTGGTTCTATTTGCAGTCTTATGTGATACTTTAGCGAAAGCTATGAAGATATTGGTTGCACATGGACTACAATACCTTCATAAGCCTATGGGAACGCAAGAAAGAGTCCTACACCGAGATATCAAAAGCGCAAATATCGACGCATGCAGTTGACAACTGGAATGCTAAAATTTCAGACTTTGGATTTTGAAGACATTTCTCAGCTAACCAACAATGCAAATTTCTTAATGTTGTAGGTATGTTGGGGTTTTTGTGATCCACTCTACATAGATTCAGTATACTTGTCAAAGAATTAAATGTTTACTCATTTTGTATGGTTTTATATAAAAAACACAGTAACAGTTAAGAAACCTAGTCGTATTGTTTGTAGGTATATTTTGTTAATGAAACATAATGTTTTTGGTGCCTGATATATTAAGTTGTGTGGTTATATTCGAAGTCTCTTGTGATATCTCTCTTTAGAAAGTTGTCAAGATTTTAGTTGATTCGTTGGCACAGAGTGCTAGGAAGAAAATAAAATAAGGGTAAATTACACCGTTGGTCCCCAAACTCTACCCGTTTGCCCGTTTGGTCCCCAGATAACAGGGACTCTCATACGGGGTCCCTATTTGACACTGTAGTTACCCGTTTGGTCCCTGGAGCTCCGTTATAGACAACGATGGTTATCTCTGTCGTTATCCTTGCCACGTCCCCCTTCTGTTGAAGGGCATAATCGTCTTATCACTATTATTATGTGTTGCGTCGTTGGTCCCTGACTGCTTCGTCAATACAGTAACTATCACTGTTCCTTTATTTTGTCGTTATTCTATTGCGCGGTTGGTCCCTGAAGAGGATTTCTTTTCTCCTTCCCGCTGAATTACATTATTCCCATGGCATGGTGAGGGAAATATTTCTCCTGGCTAAATTACTATATTCCCGCCATTTATAATTAACCGATGATGGTTGTTAACCTTGAATTAATATGAATACAATCTGTATTTTGTTTAGGATTATCATGTTTGATAACAAGTATTAATCAAATTAACTTGAAAATTTAAACTCATTACGACAAATTACATCATCATGTTGTCTCGAAGAGGCTTTAGACAGTCCCCAAATACCTTAGTGAGTGATTCTAACAATAAATTCAAAGAAACATTCTACAAGGAAGGATAATCAAACACTTGCAATACTACTTTTTATTTTTTCGCAGCTTATGATGTTTCGAGTTGTGGGAGTGACATTAAAGGCATTGCAGGTTACTATTACACTGTTTATAATGTACAAGTGTATGATATATATCTTGTTACAACATTTAATTATCTTAATACACTGTTTTGCAATAGTAGTTTGAGTTGGTCCCTGTGAGGATTTCTTCCTCTCGCTCTCCCGCCAGAATCCATTTTTTACATACTATTTATGGCTGTTAATTTATTTTCTATTGCACGATTGGTCCCTGTGAGTTTTCTTTATCACGATTTAATTAACTTTAATGCGACTAAGGGCTGTTTATCAGTGAGTATAATTGTTTATTTGTGTGAGTATATTAATTTGATAAGTAGGAATTTTAGTCAAATACATTATTTTCAAATAAATTATAACAAAGGTAAAGAAGAGGCTTTGGATGTAGTCCCCAACATACCTTAGTGAGCCGTTGTAACAACAATTTTAGTTAAATATTCTACAAGGAAGGATAATCAAACACTAGCAGATGACGAGATGAATTCAAAAACCTTATAGTCAAGTTTTTTATATCCCACATCATACATAGCGTAAGGCGGAATGAAACCATGAAAGTAATCATCAACATTTTCATTAGATCCCATATCATAAATCTCACGCAGAGTCTTTGATATTAGGTTGTATTGTACAACCTTTGCAGAAAAGTTAATCGTTAAAAAAGAATCCTCTTCCCTTTCTCCTAAAATAATGCTCCAAACTATGGACCGAATTAACCATCCTTCAGGAAGTAGATTCATAAAATCATCAGTATTAACAATGTACTTAATCGAACACACAAAACACCCTTTCCTCATCTCGTAGATAGTAAACTCGCTAGAGCCAATACAATCTCTACGAACAAGAACCAAACACCCAAGCGACTCGAACAATTTCCCTTCTAGATGCAACATGTGATGTATTCGTATGCTTATTATCATTGGAAGCATGGTTGTTATAATTGGTTGCTCATGGTCTTGAGGGATTTATATGGTTGTTATAATTGGATGCTCATGGTCTTCAATATTTAACTTGTAATGCGTAAGCTGCCTATTCTCAGTTTCTAGCCAATGTAAGGCATCATTCGAATAGTTTTGCACTATCAAATGCACAAAAAGAAGTACGTAAATCATTCGCCTGTACAGGGTCTAATTTCCAGACTCTAAAGAGTAAATTTGTATAACAATCTCACAAGAGTTTCTTCCAGCACGCACCACTTTGTAGTCAGGTGATTTTGTAGGGTCAAATGCCAATCTCAATCCAGCACATCCATAAAAATTTGAATCATCATGTGCGTAATCTGTTTTCGGAAGCATTTTAACCAGATTAGTGGATGGATTATACACGTAATAAAAACGAGTCCCCCTAACCGGTACACAGAAGCAAACCATTGCAAGACTACAAGATGTTAACATTATCAACTGCCTCGGTGTAGCCAAGAGTAAATGACTTGTCGCTAGTGTATTTTCTTGACTTAATTCTGGTATCTAACGAGACAAAAACACAATGGAATGAAGATGTAATGTGATTAACAAAAAGACTAGCATGAGGATCTATGTTTTGGATCTGGCTGCGGTTACGGGTGAAATCAGGGGATGTAAGAATTCTTAGCCATTGTTTTGATACGGTTGTAAAAAGATGAATACAGAGAATCGGAAATCGGATTAAGATTTGAGTTAAAAGGTCATCGTTAGTAAGGACTTTATGTTGTGGTGCATAGGTTCTACGATCATGTGTGCTTTGCTTATGTGACATCATCTCCAATATCTAGTGACCTTTTGATGAACTGAATTTTGTGTAAAAATTTAAAAATAGGTTGGTTGTGTGGATGACTTAATTTATGGTTGCAGTAGTATGTTTGACTACATTTATCATCAAATAACAAAACCAAGATGAGTAGATGAGAAGCTAAACCCAAGTTGTGAGGGAAGATACTGCTAGTGTAAGTTTCTACTGCTCAAGTTCATTTTTCTTATGGTGTGTAATGGTGGGAAATTTGGGTCATTGGAATACTTGGATTGGAAGTGTAATATTGGTTCGTAGTTGTGAAGATCAAAGTTGCATATTTTAGTCCCCTACTTGATTATAACAAAAAGGGGAAGATGATTCAGTGATGATTTGCAACTTGTTGATTCTTGGTGGTATAGCATGGATTAAGGGGAAGTTTCATTCGTATATCAACTTCAGGGGAAGTTCGTGCTTATTGGGTTTTGTCATTATCAACTAGGGGAAGATTGTTGGGAATTATATTTTGAGTTGATAAGACAAAACATGAATGAAACAAGATGGAAACATGAAGGACCAAAGTTGTAGTCAAAGAATACTACAAAAGATAAGAATTGAAAGATTTGGTCAAAGATAATGATTGAATAACTAATTGATTTTATCATTATTATCATTATTAGTTTCCTTGTAAGCCTAGGACCCCTTATGCTATAAAAGGAGGTCTAGGCATTTAGAAAAAATACACAGAGAAAAGATGTAGTCGACTAAAGGTGTGTGTGTGTGCCTAGGCGTATGGTTTATTGTAGACGCCTAGGGTTTGTTTGTTTTAGCCTTAAGAATCTATGATTCCTGTTACTAGTTAGAGTAACCGTTCTAGAATTGATCATCTAGAATTGGGGCTATGTAGAATGTTTGGTTATTAATGAAGAACACCTTGTTGAATATCTTTGTTCTTATTCCGCTTTGTTTTTATAACTTATGAACATTGATATTATCCTAGATAAAGGTCTAAACAACCTGAGCTTAAACGATCAAAGAACCTATCAGTCTTTAGGTTTCCACAATTGGTATCAAAGCCATGGGGCTCTCGATCTAGGATCTACAAGGTTTTTGAAGAAACCCTAAAACCCTAATTTTGTAGAAGAATCGATTTTGGTTAAAGTTTTCAAGGGTTTTGAAGTCAAGATGGAATAACGAGTTTATGATTGTCCCCTCTCCCTATTCTTGGTATGCAATACAGTTAGTAAGTGTTATTATTTTTTGGGTTTTGATTTGTTATTTTGATGCAAGATTTGTATTATTAAACCGAGATCAAGGAAATCCTAATCCAATATTTTTTTTAGCCATATGATTTTCTTGTTATTGATCTCGTTGGATTTCGTACTCTTAAGAATTTGTTCTCTTTGTGGTTAAAAGAAAAGATTAAGAAGTTACGAGTAGAGGCACAAAATAACAAAGACTTTGATTTGTTATGGCGATAAAACCCTAATATGGTTATTATTTATAATATTACTAGTTCTGGTGAGTTACCCACATGGGTGATGATGAACCCTAGTAGTATGTTTTATGGTGACAAATCTACATGTCCTACTACTGCTATTGATTGTTTTGATAAGCTCACAAGGAAGATATGGTGGTATGAAATACAAGGAACATGATTCGATTTGGGTTTTATGTATATTAATACTATTTGAGCACAATGGAATGTTAATAATGTTCGAACATCATTAGTACTGCTTGTTTCTTGGTACTAATACAAGAAGGTTAATGTTGTTCAAAATATCTAAAGCTGCTCAAAACAAGTTGTTACTATTTGAGATTTGAAGAAGTATAACAGAATTAAGTTAATATTGTTCACCCATGTTTTGTGTTGTTCGAAAATTGTTAAAGCTGCCTGCTTTGATCGATCAAGGTTAGTACTGTTCGCATAAGGAAGCAGTTTCAACTGCTAGTATTGTCCAAGAAGCAGTTAATACTGCCAGTTGTGTCCGATAATGGACAATGAAAGGATTTTAGTTCTCGGATGATAGATAATCACACGCACAGGTTAGAAGGTAACTAGTTATGGTTTACATGTTCTTAAATGTTTGAAAAGGCTCGTTTTTAGATTATTTGCTACAATTGATTACGAAGAGGATTATTTGAAGATGAAGTGGAATTCTTGGATGCGTGTTCTTATCATATCTTTTAGCCTTGGAGATAACTTGTTCGTGCTTTCATGGTTTTATTGATAAAGACTTGATTAATCTATTTTTTACCTGATGTAAGGAGGTACGTTGTTGTAATCACATGTATTTACTATCACTTAAAGGAGTTACGTTGTTGTGCTCAGTGTCTCATTGAAGATGAGGATTTATCAAGAGATCGAGGTCTACTCATATAACGAGGTAGAAGATTCGTGATTTGCAGCTTATTATTTATGTGTGGTGACATGTTTAAAGAGATCATAGGTCAAGGAGAAGCATTGAAGATTGTTTCATTCATAGAGATTGTTTTGTAATATCAAATAGGGGAAGATTGTTGGGTTTATTGATTTGATGATTACAAAACTACATGTGCTTAAATGAAGAAGAATGACACAACAAGGGCTTAATATGATCACTTTGGTATTCTATATATGGAAGAATTACATTTGAGGGGAAGTGTTTACTAGTTGTATCTACTAAAGACCCCTATTGGCTGATTACAAAAAGGGGGATCGAAAGAAGATTATAGAGATATGATTGCCAGTCTTATTATATATGTGGCTTGGATACAAAGGATATCTGATTAAGGGGGAAGCTGAAGTTTTGTTTCATTCAGGGAGATGATTACATCTCAACTTCAGGGGAAGCTTTGGCTTTATGATGAAGTTCGTACATAACTTTGTTTGTTTTGTCATCATCAAATAGGGGAAGATTGTTGGGATTCTAAATTTGATGAGACAAAATAAATAAAAGAATGAAACAAAAGGATCAGAATCGTCATTAAAGAATTCTTCAAGCTGGTGGAGAATTATGAAGATTTGGTCAAAGATGTTAAAGATAATGATTAGGAAACATATTAATGTGATTTAAATAGTTTCCTTATCTATTGATTAGCTTCCTTTGTAAGCCTTAATATGCCCTTTTATAAAGGGTATGTTGTGTGTGTAGGTTAAAGATATCTAAAAAGTATGTGTACACAAAGTGTTAAAGATGTAGACATCTAGTAGAGTTGTGCTAGCACTAAGGGATCTTTAGATCCCTGTTAGATTGTAACCGTTCTAGAATTGATCATCTAGGAATTGGTGGGCTTGGTTTGAAAACATATGAATGGTAAACCTTGTTGAATATCTTTGTTCTTATTCCACTTTGTTTTTATAACTTATGAACATTGATATTATCCTAGATAAAGGTCTAAACAACCTGAGCTTAAACGATCTTTAGTTTCAACAAAAACCCATTTTAAAAAAAATTTTACCCTTAAGCGGCTAACATAATGATAGCTTTATGGCAATATGACATGAAAATGTAAACCTATGAGACTACAGCGCCCTAGGATCATCTGCATGGAGGTCTGATTCTTGAGCCTAAAATTGTCCTGGAATCTGTCCCAATGCCTCTGATAACTGTCCCCTTGTTGTGATGAAACATGATTGCAATCAATGTTCCTCATCAGTGACTCTTGGTGAGGCGATTACAGTAATCCTGAATCTGGGGTATGAGTCATGTATGCTAGTAAGTTCATAGTGAACTGCGAACTCAACAACGGTATATGCCCAAGGCCTCTCGGGAGGAAAAAGATCCGGGCCTCCTGATCCAACAGTCGTGCAGTCTCATAGTGAATCTGTCTATCCTCGACCAATCCATCAACACTCTAAAATAACTAAGTCTGTCTATCTTGAGTATCCTCTATCACAGCATAAACATCCTGTGTGTCCTGCTCCTGAACACAGCAGTCGGTCACTCTAGCATTGACCCCTCAAGGGTTCGTCAGTTGCTACCTCATTAACAGCCTCTTATTGGTCTACACCAAACATCCCTAATGCCTCTTAGACGACCTACCTCGGCTCTCCGATGTCTAATTCTTGACATACGTAGTGCCGATAAAACTATAATCAGCTCTATGACCTCAGTAGGTCTAGGAGCAGGCAGTCAACTCTCCCCACATCATACCTCGATGTAGAGCAGTCAGACATAACTCTTATGAGGTGGTAACTAAGCCTCAGGTAATGTTCTCCTTTACGTTGATTTGTTGGTGGTTATGAATAGTAAGACTGAGTAGTGGGTGGTAGTGGTGTGATTGGTAAATGTGTAATGATGTAGGTACAAGTGGTGGTAAAATGTAGTGATGATGGTGGATGGTGGTAGTGGTGGGTGAGGTGCTATTGAGGTAGTGGAGGTGACCAAGGTAAATAGTGGAGATGGTGGTGGTTGATGGATAGTGCAGTGCCTGGCCAGGTACATCAACTATATAGGCCTCCATGGATGGTGACTATAGGGGCTAAAGTCTGACTGTCTTCCGTGCTACGGGTCGTGTCTGAGCGAAGGGGCTTAGTCTGAGGTGACCTGGGTGTAGTGCAGACTTCTTCAGTCTAAATGGAGGTCCAAAGTTCGTGGATATGGTTTAGTCTTTTGTAATAAATAGCTGATTGTATAAATCCACAATCAACTATATGAGAGACAATAAACATATGAATATATGTGCTAATGCGGTATTTAGACGTGTACTAGAAGAAACAAAATGTAATACTTTGCTATTTGCTATTGATTTCTATTAGGGTTCTATAATCTCTATCTCCCTAAACATTATGCCGTAGGGTTCCCTTTATACACCAGGAAACCCTAATGAGGTCTTTTACAAACGTGTGAAAGGATAATGCATATCCTTTCCTAAGATATCTCCAAGATAACTATCCTGTTACCTAAACAAACTTAACTAGACAAGACCAGTACTAACTATAGTACTGCCAGACTTAACTTTATTAGTACTGGTGACTTAACTATTGGTCTACCAGGACTTAACTCTATAACTACCAGGCTTAAGTCTGTTTACAATAATTCTAACATTCCTCCCCTAACTTGATTTCACTTGTGAACTTCAATGTTTTCTTTGAGTATCTTTCATTAGAGCCTTTCCTGAGGGATGTTGTAAGCATTATCTTTGGAATTATTCTTGAACAGCCAAATGATTTGATTATCTTTTGATATGCAGATTCTTAAATTTTCTTATCAGCAACTCTTTTAAATTCTCACTACTTGATATTGCAGCATCTAAACATCATGACCCAACACTTCACAGCTACATTGTACTATCTCTTTAGCAACATACGATCATTTCAGCAACAAGAATAAGCAGCAACATTGACTATATGTACATCAAATCATAAAGTTTCAGTCTATTCTCATCACTTCTAGGTGTGTTAACTCCTGAGAGAGGTGAATCATTGAAAATTTAAATGGATTTGATGTCTCTTTACCAGTTAGCCATCAACTCTAGAGTAGCCAATGTTTGGTTTATAAACCATGGTACATTGATAAACCATTTCATACTCTTAGTACGCGTGGAAACATGGGAATTGAATTTTTCCATATGATTTTAGAATCATCAGCTATCAATGGATTTGATGAAGCTTTACCATAGTAAACAATTTGCTCATGGACATAGCTAATCCATTTGGTGGAATCATGGCAATCACCTGGTAGAATAGTAACCTATTTAACTTTTTTTAATCGTGAATCACATTGGTGAAGTTGTGTACCATCCAGTTTTTGGTAAATGTAACCATGTAAATGGATTTTCCACAGCCTTTACCACAAGCCATAATCTTGTGGGCTAGCCAACTCTTTACAAACACAGATATGGTGAGTTGATAACCATACAGCTTATTGGCAAGCTATTAACCATATAAACGGATTTGAGAAATACTTTTCCACAAGCCGTACCCCTATGGTCAAGTTAGTTCTTAATGCTGGTTTAGCATTGTGAACTGAACACCATTTGTTGTATTAGTGCAAAGCACCTCCACCAAGGGTTATTCTTCTCAACTCCATTTCACACATTCAGCTCTCCAATCCATATACCAAAGCACTGAAAATTCTTTCAAACATATACCAAAATTATTGTTGTTGAGCTTGTCTTTCAATTAACTTCAAAAGTTGATAGCACACCTCATCTTTTCTATCTCCTATAAGTCTCTTTTCAAGCATAGCTTGACAAACTCTAGATGGTAATGGATACTTGACTTCAATTAGCATATAAATGTGTACAGCCTCCAAAGTTAAACAATGAACAGCACAACTATGAAAACATCTCCAATTGAGTACCTTTTGTTGATGTGTTTAAAATCTTAAACAGCATCCCTCTGTAGTTGGTTGGATCATCGCAAACATTGGTCTTTAATCCCCCATAAAACCTCTTTCTTATTCTTCTTCAGGCCTGCTTCATCTCTATACTTCAAATTTATCGTCTGTACAACTCCTTAAGATCATCTCCTTGTAATATCATTAATATACCTTGGAAAATTACAGATACTTATATCTGTGTGATCTTGCCTGATGATTTGATAAGCTCCTTTCTTACCAGTCTTAAGAATTTGCCACTTATCAATTTTTGCAGGTGCTGATCCTTGTGGGATTGAACCCATTTGAAACTCCTCTAAAGCAGGTTCATCCACTCTTTCATCCATGTAAGCTTCTACATCCTCCTCAGTATCAGATCTTGCAGATTCAGACTTGTTCTTCTGCAATCCTTTCCTTGCTAAAGATTTTCTTATATTGTATCTCAAAATTGGCAGTTAAACTTTAAATTCCTCTTCTCTCTTTACAGACTCATCTTTAGTAACATCAGGAACATTAGTAATCTTTTGTTTCTTAAACACCTTTGCTTGAAGATTTATACCTGTTCTCTTCAACTTTGATGCTTCAAGCTCTGAGTTCATAGGAATAAACTTTTTCTACCTTCTCACCACTTTATCAAACTCATTCCTTTCAGCTATCAGGTTTTTCAATTTCTCTCAGCGTGACTATTTTCCAGTTATTACTTGGCTTTTTACAGTACTTGATCATGTAACTCCTTTGCTCAGCTTGAGTCATAGGTCTGTTTCTTTCTATCTCTCTCTTTATGTTCTTTGTACAGCCTCTTCTTCTCATTGATTAACTCCACCATCTTCTTTAGCAAAATCAATTACTAGAGAAAATCAATAATAAACACTTTGCTGGACAGATCTCTATTTGCTTCCAGCTTAGCTCTTACTGAATCCCAATCATCTTTTGTATAGTACTTTGCAGCTTCTTGTACTTGAGCCATCCTATTCTTTTGAGTTTCAGACAGTTCTGACTCATCATGCACTCTCTTTGCAATTAATGATTTTGTCTTTCCGATCATCTTTTCTTGCATTTCAGCCTCCTCTTGAGCTTGCTGTCTTTCTATTTTGCAAACTAGAATGCTCTTCTTGAGCTATTTCTTTGTCTTTTTAGATTGTTATTTTTCTTCAAGCATGCCCTTTCCTGTCTCTTTGACTTTATTTGGAGAGGGAAGTATGCTTTCATTACCAGAGTTAATTTCTTCAAAGGCTAGTATGACATCTGTAAACCAGGTATAATTCCTATACGTATTAACTTCATCAGCATCCAATTTCCTCCTCAATCCAGTCTTAACTTTCCTTGTGTAGGTCTTGGTTCTTTGAGTAAGGACTTTAGCTAAAGTTTCAGCTGCTTCTAATCCTTTAAGACTAATATTTGCCTCCCCTAAAGTTTTGCCTTGTGTGGGAGTCTCAAAATCCTCTGATTTATCCTTCATAATAGACCTAACCATTTCATCCAAACTTTCCTCTTGTAAATTCCTCCCCTGTTTGGAAGAATTTTCAGCATCCTCATCCTCTGAATTGGTGAGAACCACATGTCTCCTTTTGAGAACCAATACTTCCATATTCTTTACCTCTTGACCAATTTCATAATTGCTTTCCATGGTCGCTTATCTGCTTTTAGTTCTTTCTCTAAACTATCAACTTCTGTTATTAACTTGAGGAACCAATGAAGCTGGATAATCCTGTCATAGTTCTTTCTTCTGCCACATGAGGGTGAGTAGGATCCTGAGATTGTGGAATTTTGGTTTCATGTCTAGGAAAAAGTGGTTGGTGTTCAGATGATGGTTGCTTAAAAATGTGCTCAATGGGTTTATTGTCAGGTTCCAGGGGAAAGTTAAAGTGTAGGGTTTGTTGTTGATTCAGCTTTAGGTGTAAGCATATGTCAGAATAGTGCGCGCTGAGATATCTCAGTGGTGGCTCGATGAACGATAGCGTAATGGTTCAGACAGGTGATGGTGAGTCCACTTGATTGCTTTGTCCATGCACATGATCGATAGCAACAACTAGCAACATTGCAGGCAACAAGGTCTTGGTACCCCTCTAAAACCCCTTTTTATGTTCCCAAAAATCTTTTTGGTCAATACAATAGCCAAATAAGGGTGTTTACTCTTTTTTTCAGGTTTGTATTTCCAAAATCATTTGTAGAAATCGTGGGTACATCAAAAAACTTAGTTTTAGTTTATCAATGTTATTTGCCACCATTCCATCAAAGATTAATTTTGAAAAGTTATAAATCCTGGCCTCGTAGAAAGGACAATTCCAAAAGCTCCGCAGTCGCAATAATACTACCAAATTGATCCAATCCAACCACATTAGGATCATAAGTGTAAATATGATGGATAAAAATTCCATTGGGGTGTAAAATGACTTTTTCCCCAAAATGTTAAAAGTTACCATCAAGTTGGATACCCCATATTACCCATCCCCTCAAAAAAATCTCATTTATTTGGCAACTTGGAAATACCTTAAGCATCTGCTAATGAAGCTTACTTGGAACAGAGGCCTTCATTGATTGTTTACTCAAGGAGTATCTTATGGTTGCCTCTTAGTTTTAGAGTCCATTCAGCAAGAGTTATGGCAGTGTGCAGTCTGCCAAACTGTTTAGA
Organism: Tanacetum coccineum; assembly: GCA_026074375.1. Classification (NCBI taxonomy): domain Eukaryota; kingdom Viridiplantae; phylum Streptophyta; class Magnoliopsida; order Asterales; family Asteraceae; genus Tanacetum; species Tanacetum coccineum. Next base: position 6,065 of record BQNB010000568.1, on the reverse strand, counting down.
CTAGGGAGTCCATGGATAGTGGATTGTGGGTCACTGGCATACCTGATCTTCGAAACCTTTTAAAAAATCTTAAATTTCTGCAAACCTTGTACTTTCTTCAGGTTCTTTAGGAATCTCACTTGTTATGTTTGTCGTAGTATTTTATGAAGATTCTTTAAAATTATAGTATAGAGGTGTCGATTTTTGGTTATTTATTTAAACTAGTTTGGATCGTGTAAGTAACTTTTAGTAATGATTGTATTGCTAATTGCTTTATAGGCGTAAACCAAAGCATTTCAATAGTCCCTTCGAGAAATGAGTTCTTTTAATGAGAAAATATTGTTAGGAGTGTGAAAGAGAGTAATTATCCCTTTGCGTATCAGTATCGCTTAGAAATACCCGCAATTTGCTTACACGGTCTATATTTAAGAAAATTCAAGTTGTTAGACAAAAAGTACTTACGACTAAGTTAACCAGTTTAATTTTGGCCTACCAGATTAGTTGGTCAACCAGTTTTAACAGTATATTGTCAGAAACTAACAATAAGCTTACAGGAATTTAATTAGTTAAACTACCAGAATAATATTGACAATACCAGAATTTTACTTGTGCCAACTTCAGGCTCGACTTTAATCCATTGCTTCTAATCTTCTTGCATAATCCAGTATATCCCTTAAGTCCCATGTTAAGCCACAACAAAACATACTACAAAATATTCGAAAACTCTTGCTACTGAATATATATATTTTTATAAATACTAGGATTTATTTACCTATCTTAAATTAATTCTATAACTAGTATTAACTAGATGACAAACAATACATCTTAATCTCCCTGAAATGTAGCTTATGGATTTATTCATACAATATTAAACACTAAGAAATGAAACCTTGGTCCATCAAAAGCTTTGGTCAATAGGTCAGCTACATTGAAGTTTGTGTGAATTTTCTCCACCCTAATGAGCTTCTTCTCATAAGAATCTCGTATAAAGTGGTGTCTGATCTCTATGTGCTTTGTCTTTGAGTGATACACCGGATTCTTCACAATGAGATTTGTGCTTTCAAACATTCAGTTTCAGTAAAAGAACCTTGTGTTGCTTATTAGACATATTTTTGTAATATGAGTAATGATTGAACTGCCTAGTTCTTTACAACAAGCACACTATCAAAATTCTAAATACCAAACTCTTATCCTGCCTTTACGAGTTAAGTGCCTTTGAACTCTCTAAAGGTAAAGATCCCACTTGGCTTTCTTCAAAATCATCAGGTGATCCTTGTTACCAGTTTTGTGCCCTGAGCACCCTGGCATCCACTATCAATTATACTTGTACCTCCATGTTCTTGAGTGGATGATCCTGCACATGAAAAAGAGAATTAGTTTTCTCTTACGGGAACCCCCCCCCACTAAGCTTTTCAGGCTTGGGTCTGCCTTGTGGACCTTTAGCAATGTGCAGTTTTCGAACAAAAATTGGATCTACTAGTACAATGGAGTTTGGTTTCTAGTTGTGTTCCTCCAATTATAACTGCTGAGGGTCTTAACAGCTGTGCCCCGTAATTTCCCTTTAGAGCATAAGACATTTTTGATGTATTTCTAACAATGGGTCTTTCTCACAGGTGAATGTGATTTTGAAAATTACATCTTTGAATTAAAACTTATTTCACCTGGAGGTCTTTACAGAACTAAAATTGTTTTGGTTCTGGTAGGTATGGTTCGTTTAGGTCTAACTGTATTAATAATTAGACCTGACATATTTAACATTTTGCCAACAGTTATTTAACATTAGGCCTGACAAAATTAACATTTTGCCTAACAGTATTAACATTAGGCCTGACAGAATTACTTTTTGGCCTAACAGCATTGAGTTGTACTGGTCTAGATACAAAGTGATTAGCATGATTAACCCTGTTTGCATTGTTCCATACTGGTTTTGCCACCCCATTACCAGTATTAAAAAACTTGTTCTTAAGCTCAGCCTCTCTTGCCAATTTTGCATTTCATGAAAGTCACAGAATCTCTGATCAAATGTTTAGGCTGCTAACAAACAAAAACACATTTTCTGTATGGAAAGAGTAAACCTTCCCCTATTCTATTTTCCATATTTTATTCTAATCTTTCCATTAACTTTAGGTGTCTCTTGCTTTTTCATTGGTTGCCTTAGATTTTCTTACCGTTGTGTTACACAACTAGGTTCAACATCTTTTGGGTTTAGGTATCAGACACGACTTTTCATTAGTTGTTACAGACATAGACTTCAGACACTATTTTGGTAACTTTCTACTTTCTGATTCAAAACTCAACAGAGTGCTCAGAGGGATTTCCAAAAGATCCTTCACTGTCATTTGATTGACAGGTAGAATACTCATTGAATTTGTCATCTGAGACACTAGTTTTATGCTTTTGAGGTCCCTTTTTACCATAAACATACAAAGATTCATCAATTTCCTGTTGTGGTTTAGGAGTATAGTCCCTAGTGAAAAGTTGTGGAACTCACTTTCAAATTATCAGTCTTGAATTTCTATTGTAAAAGGTTTTCTTGAAACAAAACTCTTCTTATATACAATTAATAAAAGTTTATTCATTTCTTCCTCACTATCGCTTAAAACCTCATTGTTTGTTTTTATTCCATACCTTAAGCCAACTATACTATTTGAACTACATACCAGAATTAATAATTTGTCCCAGGGTTTTTAGAAGAATCTTCCATGAATATTACTATTTTTCTGCATTGTTCCTTTTCTTTTACAGCTTTCATTCCTTTTCCTATATTTTTACAGCTTTTCATAATAATTCATTTGCCTAAAAGTAAGCTGTTAATTTAGAGATAATTGCTGCTTTTGAAAAGTAACAATTTGTGCTTCTAATTTCTTAACAGCTTGATTATAGGCAAGAATTTTTGCTTCTTGTTCACCTAACTGATTCGTTTGTTCATCACACAGGGTTTTAAGTTTATTATATGAATCAATGCAAGTTTTAGAACATAATGATACCTCATTATTTGAGCTGATTGCCATGAGTGCATGATTTGTCTCTGCTTATTCTACTATATGTTCTCCCCAATTGACAACACCATCATCCATAGTCAGCAAATAGTTTTGATTCTGCTCTTTCTTTCCAGCTATTGATTTTGATTAAAACGAGTCTTCATTCTTTCCCCATCATTTTTCCACTTGGATGTTACATATTCCTAAGCATAATGACCCTAGTGTTGAGCATTTTGAAACATTCAAGCTCTTTTTTGTCAAAACCAAAGGTTTGTTTCCATCAATCCGGACTCTCCTTCCAGTTTTCTTGTAAAACTTCTTCATTCGAATAACAATCATTGCTATCTGCCAGTTTATGTTCATCTTTTCAATGTCCAAATCATCAATTTGTTCTAGGTCTTCATGAAGCAAGTCCAAATCTTCTGATTGTTTGACAAAGAGTGAATAAATAACTTTTTGTCAAAACCAACAGGTTTGTTTCCATCAATCCGGACTCTCCTTCCAGTTTTCTTGTAAAACTTCTTCATTCGAATAGCAATCATTGCTATCTGCCAAGTTTTATGTCATCTCTTCAATGTACCAAATCATCGATATGTTCAGGTCTTCATGAAGCAAGTCCTAATCTTCTGATTGTTGGACAAAAGTTGTGAATTTAATAACTTCATCGGCAAAACCAGCAGGAGCTTCTCTTTCTGGAATATTATTTGAAGAAGTAGAAGGACGTGTACAGTACTGTAGGCACTTGTTATGACCAGGACTCTAACATTGTTAGTGCTGCTCTTGCTGTGTGAAATAAAAGCAACATTTTGAGCACTTGCAGATGATTTTGAGGTACTTGTGAGTTCCTGCTCAAAACCCTAAGGTTATTATACAAGTCATTAATGGATAAAGTGACAATATCTGGTTTGGTTCTCATAGTCATTGCTAGATTTGACCAAGCTGGGGGCAAAGATCTGAGAAACTTGTGATTTGCATCCTCAGTAGATATTTCAGCACCATGAGCTTCCAACTGTGAGAGTAGTTGTTGGAATCTGTTATATCCCTTTTCTAACCCTTCTGAACTTGATATAGTAAATGCTTCAAACTGTTATTTTAAAACAACTTTCTGCATCTTCTTTGAATTTGCATTACCACCAAACCTAGTCCTTATGGCTTCCCAAATTTCTTTTGCATCGTCCATTCCATAAAATATTCTCAGATGTTCCTTGGGAATGGCCATAAGTAAGATGGTTCTTGCCTTCCTTTCCTGTTCAACAACATGAATTTCTGCAGCAGATACTGGTGGAAGTACTCTAACAACACCATCTTTTCCAGTTGAGATTCTCTTCTTAGAATTTCCATTCTGAATTATCTTCCAAACACCATTGTCAATATATTCAAGGTAATGCTCCATCTCCATGGCCCATATATCATACTCCTCCTTCTTCAGAATTAGGAGATATTTAAGATAATGGTTGTTGTAGGAATGAGTTGTTGTTGTTGTTTTGGTTTATTGGTTGCAGTACCATTGTCTGATGCATCTTCATCGTATGATGCTTCATCATCACTAAGACGTTGAGAGAAAACATCATTAGCAGGTTGAGGCATTTTTCTAGATCTAAAAGTGATTGTTTGTGGTTCTTGTGATTCTTCTTACTCAGAGTCTCTCTAGAGGCTCTGATACCACTTGTAGGTCTAAAGTCTTGGATCTGTTTAGCCTTTTGTAAGACAATAGCTAACTTGAATAAATCCAAATCAACTATATGAGAGACAATAACTATGAATACTATATGTTGATGCGAAATCTTAACACAAGTACTAAGAAAAACATAATGTAAAACTTTGCTATTTTCTATTGATTTTTATTAGGGTTCTCTCTAAAACACTATGCCATAGGGTTCTTTTTATACACCAAGGAAACTCTAATGGGCTTTACAAACGTGTGAAAGGATAATACATATCCTTTCCTAAGATATCTCTAAGATAACTATTAAGATAACTATTCTGTTACATAAACAGACTTAACTAGACAAGACCAATACTAACTATAGTACTACCAGACTTAACTCTATAACTACCAGACTTAAGTCTGTTTACAATAATTCCTAACAATCCTCCCCTAACTTGATCTTCACTTGTGAACTTCAAGTTTCTTTGAATATCTTCATTATGAGTTTCTTGAGGATTTTGTAAGCATTATCTTTAGAATTATTCTTGAACTGCAACATGATAACTGTCTTGTATGGGCACTTTCTTGATTTCTATCAACAACTCTTTAAAGCATCACTTCTTGATATTTGCAGCATCTAACCTTGTAAATATCATGATCAACACTTCACAGCTACATACACTTTCTCTACAGCAACATAGAAACAACAACATTGACTATATGTACATCAAATCATAAAGTTTCAGTCTATTCTTATCACTTCCAAGTGTGTTAACTCCTGAGAGAGGTGAATCGTTAAAAATTTAAATGGATTTGATGTCTCTTTACCAGTTATCCATTAACTCTGGAGTAGCCAATGTTTGGTTTATAAAGCATGGTACATTGATAACCATTTCAACTCTTGGTACGTGAAACATGGTGAGTTGAATTACGATATGATTTTTAGCAAATCATCAGCTATCAACGTATTTGATGAAGCCTTTACCAAGTAACCGTTTGCTCTTGGGCTAGCTAATCCTTTGGTGGAATCATGACATCACCCTGGTGGACTAATAACCAGTTCAACTTTTTGAAAGTGAATCATTGGTAAGTTGAGTACCATCTAGTTTTTGGTAAACTGTCAACCATAAAAATGGATTTTCCACAGCCTTTACCACATGCCATAACCTTGTGGGCTTGCCAACTCTTTACAAACACAGATATGGTAAGTTGATAACCATACAGTTTTTGGTAAACTGTCAACCATCAACGGATTTGAGAAGTCTTTACCAAAGCCGTTTGCTTTGGACTAGCCAGTCCTTATGCCTATTAAGCATGGTGAACTGATGACCATTTGTTGTGTGGTGGTTAGCCAACACTCAAACCCTTCTCTCTTCTATTATAGTCCACAGTTTCCAACATATGTCCACAGCTACTGAAAACTTCATCACTTTTTAATACCAGCTTGCTTCTCAATC